>JASDQU010305417.1:78527-106384 GCA_032191745.1 Picea mariana
CAACTAATTCATTATCTCTGCTAGGAACATGTTCATAAGTAATAAAATAAAATGAACGCTCCAGAAGACATACCCTAAGGAAAAACCATAACAACACTGGATCACGTACTCGATACAGACCATTTAACTTTGAAACCACCAATTCTGAATCTATGAACACTTGGAGATGATTAATGCCACATGACAATGCATCTCGCAAAAGCTCAATAACTGCGCTATACTCGACAACGTTGTTAGTAGTTTCCCCAAGACACACACCTCCAACAGACACTAGCTGACTAGAAGGCGAATAAATCACCCAAGCAACGAATGCTAAGTGTCGAGTATAGCAGCTAGCGCCATCCACAAATACGAAGTAGATCAACAAATCCTCAAGCATATACCACATAGTAGAAGCACACCAATCACTAACGCAGCAAAAAGATGCAGAAAAATTCTAAATAAAGTTATGTACAAAATGAAAAATAGTTACAAATGTGCTAATGCTCAAGCCTTCAGGCTCAAGCATAGTACTTCTTGAGATAGATCCCATTTATGGGCTCCAACAACACATTACCTTCATAATCCACAAGCTTGTAAGATTATTTTTCTAAAACCCTTCACACAACATAAGGGTCGTACTACATAGGGTTAAACTTTCCTGCCCCCAGGGAATCCTTTTCCTGGTCATAGACCAACACAAGGTCTCCCTCGAAGAAAATCCTAGGAAAATTTTTTTTATCATATTGAGACTTGACAAGATTCTTGTGCGCTTCGTTTTCTAAAGCTGCATCTTGACGATGCTTGTCAAGATGTTCAAGATAAAATAAGTGTTCCTCGAGCTGAATCGTGTTAGGAAGGAGCTCAACTGCTATTTTAAGTGAAGGAACCTCACATTCAATCGGTAAAAACAATTCCACTTCATGGATGATTTGGAAAGGAGATAAACTAGTACTAGTTTTGACTGAGGTCCAGTAAACCCACAAGGTTGGGTATAGCATCAAGTGCTAGTTCGTTCGAGTTGAGTTAACCATTCTTCTTAGTCGTTTTTAATGACTTCTTCAGGGCTTCAACTTGACCGTTGGGGTGGGGATAGTAGAGAGATGAATGCTCCTTCCTAAATCCCATCTTTGATGTTAGCTTTGACCTCATGTGGTTTTGAAAGTGACTTCCATGGTTAGTGACAATATCTCTCAGAACCCCGAACCTAGATATGACTTGATTAAAGATGAAGAGTGTTGCAGTTTCCCCGTCATTAGAAAATTTTGGCATGGGCTTGGCCCACTTATTAAAGTATTATACAACCACAATAATGTAACGATGCCCCCTAGTCGAAGCCGAGTGGCATGTCATGAAATCTATCCCCCACTTGGTGAAGGGGCCAATAGTAATAACGAGAAACATGGGAGCAGGATCTGCACACATTTTCTTAGTGAATATTTGACATGGGTGACACTTATTGACCACCTCGATACAATCTTTCAATATCGTGGACCAAAATCACCCAACACGCAAAATATTTTGGGTTGTTTCCAACCTAGATGGGTGACCACCACATGCTCCACTATGGCAGTCATTCAAAACAACATCCACTTCTTCAAAATTCAAACAACGACAAAGAATCAATTCCACCCCATGTTGATACAACATGTCAACGATGATGAGGTAGTTTTTATCCATGTGACAAACTCATCATCGCTCATCTTATGAATAGTTTGGAGGAAACTTTAGAGTATGGAGATATATAAGAATATCTCCATACCACGGGTCAGAGGAAGAAATGAGGAAAATATGATCATCCATAAATGAGTCTGTCTTTTCGGTTTCCTCACTCTCAACTGGGAACTTCAACATTAACTTGGTAAAGACTAAAGACTTCCCAGACTTTGCGGACGCAAAGTCCAAATCAAACTCCTAAAGCACAACAATCCATTTGTTGTACTTCTCGCCAATAATTCAACTAGTCAAAACATATTGGAAAGGATTAACGGTGGTGATAACGATTGTCTTACGTAGTAGAATATAGTCGAATTTGTTGAACAAGATGGAATGATTCTAAGGCCAGTTTTTCAACGTGCGAGTACTTGAGTTTACGACCTATCAATGCGTGGCTTAAATAATAGATGACATGCTCTTCAATCTCGTCATCTTCCTAAACAAGAACCATGCCAATAGATTATTCAACGACTGCCAAGTAAAAAAATAAATCATGATTGTAGTTGGGAGGACTCAACAAAGGAGTTGAAATCGAAGCTTTCTTTAACACGTCAAACAAATGTTGTGCAGGTTCATCCCAATAAAATGGGACCCCTTTGTTTAAAAGGTGCGTGAAACATGTTGTTATGTTGGTGTAGTTCGGCATGAATCATCGGAGAAAATTTTCCTTTCCTTGCAAGCTTTGAAGTTGTCTAATTGTACGCAGGGGAGGAAATTGAACTATTTCCTCAACCTTTATGGGGTCAACCATGATCCCCTTTGTTGAAACGATGAATCCAAGAAGATGACAAGAGGTCGCACAAAATACACAGTTGTGTGGATTCAAACAGATCTGATAGTAATGACATCGTTCAAAAACCAAGCGAAGGGGCAAGAGATGCTGAGCTCTCTTCTGCGAATGAGTTGTCATATCATCTAAGTATTCCTCCACTATATGCTTCAAGTTGTGAAAAGAAAACATCATGGCCCACTAAAATGTATCATTAACATTTTTAAGACCAAAGGGCATCCTCTTGTAAGTGAAGGTTCCCCAAGGACATATAAAGGTTGTCTTATGTTGGTCTTCCAAACGAATTTCATTATGTTTGTATCCAGAAAAACCATCCATAAACGAAAATGTTTCGCTCCTTGCACACTCATATAAGAACTAATCAATGCATGGCATCAGAAAGTTATATTTGGGACAAGCCTTGTTTAATTCCCAAAAATCCATGCAAACACGAATTGTACCCTGCATCTTATCCACTGGAACAGGGTTGGAGACCCATTCCTTCAAAGGAACGGGATAGATAAATCCCACATTAAGCAACTTTTCCACCTCTACAATGATTGTTGTTTCTTTCTTAGGGTTCACAGGCCTCAACGTTTTTCGAATTGGCTTTGCATTTTCTTAGGTTTGAATTTCATGTTGAACTATCTAAGGATCAATGCCACGCATTTCCTTGTAAGACCATGAAAACACGTCTCAAAACTATTTAAAAAGTGTCATGTACTGAACGATCTTGTCTTGTGAGAATTATTCTCCGGTGAACACTTTTTCGATGACATCATGATTCTTAGATATGTTGATCAGGTTTGTCTCTGATATATTATCCATATTTCCTTCAGCATATGCATCATTCCCAGCCAAGGGATTAACTACTCCATCAACACTTCCAACAATGGTTGACTTAAACTCTCGATTCTCTATTCAATTGAGTTTCGGAAGGAAATATGATATATTATGAAAATCCTCCCATGTCCTTTAAGCCTCAACCATTGCCTCGATAATGGCTTCATATGAAGGCAAGACGGTATCTAAACAGTCTTGAGAGTTTGAATATTTTTTAGCCCAAATAAGCTCAAGAAAAATATCATCCTTCTCAGTGACGATGGGAGTTTGATCTAGGTATGTTGTGGCATGCCAAATGTCTTGATAAGCTACTTCAGTTGCAAACAAGGGTTCAACCATCCTTGTATGGACTTGACCTTCGACCATACTAGATGACGAGGGAAGGGCCCATGGGTCCTGCATATACAACATTCTAAACGAAGAAACCCTACTAATTGGAGTGGCGCGAACATACGAAATTGGTGTGGGGGGTTCAAAAGATCCGATAAGCAAAGGTTGCATCCCACAACCGATGCTCTCAGTGGCCACCTAAGACTTTTCAATCCAAGGGACAATATTGCCAAGGTTATCTTCCATGTCAGAAAGGTTGGACGCCACCTGATCGATGGTCACAATTCTTCCCTCATGGGGAAAACATATAATTTGGAATATTTGTCGAGACAAAAATTGTCATGGAATATGTCCAACTTCTTCCTAACAAGAGATTATAGTCAAGTAGTGCATTGACTACTTCAACCTCTACGAAAACGGAATCTGTTCCTAGTTTAACCGGAAAAGAAGAAATCATACCATGTGGTAGAAATGAACGTCCATGGAAGGCATTCAAGAGTGTAGGAGATGGGGTAAGCTTAGGAGAACCAATATCTTTCCAACATGACAAAGACATTATGCACGTTGAAGCACCTTCATCAACAACAGTTCTCTTAACTAAGATATTGTTACAAACAACACCAATCTGAAAATCTACATGATATGGAAGGTGTGGCCTCACATCAATAGCATCAAAATTCATTACGAGATGACTAGAAGAATCAACAACTCCTATGGAAGACAACAACCCAGTGTGCTACGAGGGGAAACTTTGGAGCACCTCCAAAGTGGACATTGTACAAGGTGTCTGACCCAAATCCTCAAAACTTGAATAATTGGGAGCGACTCTTGCATTAGGGTTATCCATTATCCTTTTATAAACACCCTTAGATATGTATGACGTTGTCTCTTTTTCAGGCTTCTCTATACGGAGGCAGGCCCGGTCCTGTGAATTTTTCTTACCCTTCTTAGTCGACTCTGGATTATCATAATTCTGAGATATTGTCAACAAATCTACATCCTTTAGCTTCGAATGGCTAAGCATGTTTACTACTTATTTATATCCATCATATGGGGGAGAAATTGAAGTTCCCCCTTGTGGGTTGAATTTGGAAGAACGAACTTGAAAATTATTCCCTTGTGGTAAAGGGTTCTTTAACACAACATGTTGTTGTTGTTTATTCAACTTAATAAGACATTGGGATTCTTCCATTTGTGGGAATTGATGTGTAAGGCGATCATCGTTACAAAGCTTGCAAGGAAACCTCACCTTCCTTTTTTCATCCTTGGACCCCTCAACATTCTTATCTGAATTTTTTTTATTTCCCCCACCACTTTTCTTACCCTTTCCTTGTTTCTTCTCTCAAGGTTGTTGAGGACCCTTCAAAGTATTTGTTTGAAAAAAATGTACGTCGTAAAACTAGGTGGCGAGGGTGGTTGAGACAAAGGTTGGACCGACCATAGGTTGTTGAATAATAAGTTTTTTCATCTTCCTAGTTGCTAGTTCTGCGGATTTGTTTGAGCAGAACCCACTGTACCATCGGTATATGGGTTCGCCTTTGGATTTTCTAAGTCAAGAGTAGATCAAGGAGTGTTTGCCATAATTTCATAGAGCATGCCCGACTGAGAGTATATGAGCTCTAACTGCTACGCCCAAAATATTTCTCGTTCCTCTGAAAACACTCCTGAAGTTGCAACATATTTCAAAATATAGGGACTAGATATTTCAGGAACCATTCAAGGAGGAACTATGGTGGAACTATAGCCTTAATCAGGCGCTTCCTTATCCTCCATTCTCAAATGTGATTGAAAATGTGTGTGGCTTTATCTTGCTCAAAATTAGCCAACAATTTTGTGCCAACATCATAACAGTCAGGGAGGGTGAAATGGTTTAGGAGAACCATGGCTAAATAAACTAAAGTTGAGTACTTCCCCCTCTCAATTTCAATATACCAATTTGCATCACCTCCAGTGAGAGTACATTGGAAAAAACGTAATCGAATCAAATCGTCATTAAGCGATTTGGATGAACACCACAAGTGGAATGTCATAACATGGTCCTGTGGATGCTCGCTATGTTTCCCTTCGAAATTGGGAATGTCTGAAGGTAGTTTGGTTGGGACCAGACATAAACTAAGGTCATGATGAATGAGATCATTCATTAACTTGGATAATTCTGGAAAATGTAGCATTTCCAAAAATGGTAACCTAGGTTTCATCAATGACTGATGAGTGACCTGAAAAGAACGTCTTGGATTGTAACTGGTACCAAGTTTCCAGAAAGAGTTCACTATCGAACCAGAGATTGGGATAAAACCTCGTGGCCCCTATTTGAATGAAGGAAATCCTCCACCCATCTGGTTCCCAAGAGGAAAACTGGGGTTTCCTCCAGCGAACCCCCCATGGAAAGGAAAACATCCTAGCATGGGGATACACTGGCTGGGAAAGGCATTCCCCCCTTGCAACATCCCTTGATAGGGATTACACTAACCTTGGAGAGGGATGCCCCTAGAGAAGAAAAAAGTCCTTTCTAGGGGATAGATTGACCTTGGAAGGGGTTTCCCCCTTCCGACACTGCAGACGCGGTGAAAGGATTAGTCTCGAACCCACCGTAAAGTGTGAACAAGGTCGATGTAGATGGAATACTAGAGGATTGGGATCCTCTACCCATATAGGTTCCCCAACCCCATGTAGGGTTAGGGACGAAATAAGGGAAAGGCCCTTTTCCAAAAAATGGAGATGATGAAGGAATGTGATCTCCGCCCCGAGAAAAGTCTTGGTAAGGAGATAGAGTGCTCCCCGCACCAAAATTCAAAGACTGGGATGCTAGATGAGAACTAACCAATGCATTAAGCATGTCCATCGACAACATTTAGTAAGATAAAGCGTTCGTTGTTTATGAAAATGATGCAGTTGCACTCAAAATTTGAATGGGACCGACAACCGACGAGGCAATGTTGTAGGTTGTTGTGGCGATGGTGGAATGAACCACATTTTTCATTTGACCTGACATACCAAGAGGAAATATCCCCTAGTAACTATCACCAAGGTGGGAGTTGCGAGGGCTCCCGACCCTGAAACTGGCGGAGTGTCGCCCATAATGGTCCATCGAAGAGGTCACCCATAATGTCCCAGTGGAGAGGGATACTATCAGTGAAGTCTGATCCTAGAGGTGGGACTCATATGAATAGAAATGGGAAAGTCCTAGGTAATGGATAATTGAAGTGTGGAGATAATTCCTCAGCTCCAAGATCCTCAATGATTACCTCCTCTAGTTCTAAAAAATTAACTTCTGGAGGGTTATGGTCTAAAATCTTAGTCTGATCGACCGATAAGAAAGTGTTGGATTGATCAAGCCGACGCCATTGTAGAGGCGGGGGAAATTCATTTCTAATATCTTCCTTGGGAAGAAGGTCGTGGATTCTCCTCAATATTCAAGGTGGTTGATGAGCCACTTTAAGTGATCAACTCTTAGTGACAATCGACTTTCCTTCCTAAAGTTTAACTACATTCATCAAACACACCACTACAAAGCCCTAAAAGACCAGACAAACACAAACAACTTTGTCAAGATTCTGACTCAAGTGGATTAGGTCTTTGGACTAGAACAACAACAAAGTGAGCTCGGTCCCTTCCGGATGAAGGCACGAGTTGATTAAGTCTTGTAGACCAACACACAAAGGTATGAGAAGAAGTTATCTTGACCTCCATAGATCAAACTTATTGAGTGAAAGTACCCATGCTTTGTGGGGCACCCTCCATAAATAATAAAGTGTGTGATACAAAATCTTCCCCAGGTACTATGAAAAACCCCCGCAGTCACCTTATGATGTACCTAGGAGAAGAAACTATGGTTACTAGCTCGCAGTCAGTGCCCAACGGGTATAGTCAACAGTCAGGATCGAAAGTGTGGGAAGGGTAGAAAATATCGAATCCTCGAATCACTTCCTCTCATATAGGTATGGGCACAATCAAAACCCCCAATACACGATCTCTCCACTACGCTTGGTCGAGCTTCGGAGGGGAATCTCCTCGACTATTCCTTACACGAACTTGTGCTTAACTCTTGTGTTAGAGGAGATTCCAGACCAACCTACATGAAAATTGGATTCTTCACTCCCTATCTCAGATACTTATTTTTGTTTAGTGGACTTGGAGATATTTACTCTCCAACCTACACCAAGGCCCTAGCTTAAACTTGTTTATTCACCCTAAAAAAATAAAATTTTCTAATAGATTTTAGTTATGTGTTCATTTTAATGGGTTGTTCTTTGCTTAGAAAGGGTGTGGATGCAACTTTGGTGATATTCATACTGACTCCAAAAGTAATGCAATATAAGAACACAATGTAGTTTCTTCAAATGAAAACGGATGCAACTATGCTTATGAAGCAAATTCTTTTCTTTTTCAGATGAAAATAACAAATTTTAGTGCAATATTTAAAACATCTTGAGATGCACTTTACAATTCTCTTTTCTAAAAACAAATGCACACAAGAATGAAAAACTTATACGACTGGATTCTTTTCTTTTTTAATGAAAGATTACCACTACCAAAGCATGATAGAATGCAACTACTTGAATGCTAATTAACTACCTCTTTTCTCGCAAAGATAGAAAGAAAGGGTTCAAGAAAAGAGAATCAAACAAACATATGTATTTTTGTTCTTTCTGTTTACAAAAGAAAATAAAAAACAAAGGATTGCAATTTTTTTCTTTTTGAAACAAGGAAAAGTAGGTAAAGAGACAGAAAGCACTCAGCCAAGGAACCATTGAAAACTCAATGAGTCTGGACATTCATACAAACAAGTTTGATCTTCCAATCAACTAGACAAACCATATATAAAATAAATGAAGCAATATTTTCCTTTTTATGTATGATACTCTTTCATATTTCGATAAAGAAAAGATAATCAAAAACTCATGACATCCTAGGTAACTGAGCAAATCAAGTACTAACCCAGAAAGAAAGAGGAATTTTTTAAAACTCCAAATTTACACAGGTCCACTACTATTAGCCATGCAACTCGTGGATATACATGGGTTGTAGAAGTGAAACATGCATATGTACGCGGACTGTAATACAACAACTCGTGGATGGCCAGGTAAGCTTAGAAAAATAAATATCCACTCCAAGAAAGAGGGCTTCGGGCCTTAGTAACAACCCTTGAGAGGATAAAAACTCTGTAAAAAAATATGAAGCTACAAAAATAATGACAAGGCAAGAAAGAAAGAGACCATAAGAGACTGACCCAAACTAGGAGAATTCCCAGTATTGTCGCTAATTCTATTGACGAGATATTTCCCCCATGATTATGGGTCGAAATCACATCAGATAAAGACTATATAGAGAAGATAGAAATATTCCCTCCAAGACAAGCACGCAAAACTAAACGAATAACTACCTTACAAGGAAAAGTTAGGGAAGGAAGAGGGAGAAAGGGTGGACCTTAAATATCTCATTTGATGTTGATCCCACTCCTTTATCTCGACGAGATCTAGATCTTTTGCTAGAAACAACCTACAAAATGGATTCAATACAAGAACTATTACAAAGGTAGTTACATGATCAAAGGGTATACATGTCATATATCATATTTAAAGTACACTTAATAATAAAAAACATATTATGAGCACATGATGGGAGGGACAACAAACTCTTCTATTAACACCAAATCATAAAGGTAAGTTACAACCTTCTCTCTCCTTTAGCACCGTCTCGAAGCAACATGTCAGGTTCCTCCAAGAATCCCTCAAGCATTGACCCAACCATTATGCTCTTCCTTGGATGGCCCAAATAGGGATAAGGATACACCCAATATCCATATAGATAAGAAAGAGATGTTGGAAAAGGAGTTTCTAGATAAAAGGGGGTGTTGCTCAGAGGATTATAGGAAAGTGAGCCTTTCTAGATGATGGCAACATAATCTTGCACTAAGGGACTTGACCTCTCCTTATCCCTCAATGGTTCTTTTATCTCTTCCCCAAGAGGTCAGGGGACTTTAATTTCATTGTGTAGGGGATTGGGGACATTGGGGAACAAACCCAACTAAAAAAATCGCTTGAAAACACAAAATTATTTTTTTTTATGATTTTTGAGGGCATATGTGGGTGCAAGTTTGAGAGTCATATATGTTTGTGCTTTACACTAGGTAAACCCACTGATATTCTCATAAGGTACTTTTTAAAAATTGTTTGGAGAGGCAACTTGGGAAAATTTCTAGCAAGCTTTGGGAAAGGGTTAGGCCATGGCACAAATGCATAGGTGTGGAATTTGTGTTATAAGAATGTCTAGCCTTGCTTAGACTTTCTTATACTTTCCATGTATTTCCTTTCCTTTCCATTTCTTTCATTTCCTTTCCATGTCTTGACATTCCTTGCCATGACTATCCATTCCTTTCCTTGCATTTCCTTGTCTTTCCTTGGCTTTCCATGCCATGCCTTGCCTTTCCTTGAAATTCCTTGCATTGTCTTGCCATACCTAGACCTAGACCTAGACTTTGCCTTTGCATGCCTTGAATTTCCTTTCCTTGCCTTGCCATGTCTATCCTTTCTTATCCTTGTCATGTCTCACCTTTCCTTTCCTTGCCTAGCCTTGAATTTCCATGACATGTTTTTCCTTCTCATGTCTTTCCTTTCCTTTCCTTTCCATGTCTAGCGTTGAATTTCCTTCATTGCATTTCCTTGTGTTGTCTTTCCTTGCCTTTCCTTGCCATGCCATGACTTGCCTTGCCTTTCCATGCCTTGCCTTAATGCCTTGCCATACTTATACCTCGACCTAGGCCTTGCCTTGCCCTTCAATTTCTATCCTTGCTTAACCTTTCCATGTCTTGCTTTTCCTTGCCTTGCCTTGAATTTCCATGCCATGATTTTCCTTGTCATTCCTTGGCTTTCCTTGACATGTCTAGTCTAGCCTTGCCTTTCCTTGCCTTGTCTTGTCTTTCCTTGACTTTCCATTCCATTCCTTGCCTTACCATGCCTTTCCTTACTTTGACATGCCTTTTCTTGCCTTGCCATACCTATACCTATACCTAGACCTAGACCTAGACCTTGCCTTGCCATGCCTCACCTTACCTTTCCTTGTCATTCCTAGTCTTTCTTAGCCTTTTCATGTCTTTCCATGCCTTACCATGCATTTCCTTCCCTTTCCTTGCCATACCTAGACGTATACCTAGAGATTGCCTTGCCATTCCTTGCCTTGCCTTGCCTTGCCTTCCCATTTCTAGCCTTTCCTTGCCTTGCCTTTCCTTTCCTTGCCTTGAATTTCCATGCCATTCTTTACCTTATCATCTCTTTCCTTTCCATGTCTTGCCTTACTTTTCTTTTCCATTCCTATCCTTTCTTATCCTTTCCATGCCTTTCCATGCCTTACCTTGCATTTCCTTCCCTTGCTTTGCCATACCTAGACCTAGACCTTGACATTTCCTTTCCATTCCTTTCCTTGAATTGCCTTCCCATTTCTAGCCTTGCCTTTCCTTTCCTTTCCTTTCCTTGTCTTGAATTTACATGCCATGTTTTACCTTATAATGCCTTGTCTTGCCTTTCCTTGCCTTGCCTTACTGTACCTTGCATTTCCTTGTCTTTCCTTGCCTTGCCTTACCTAGACCTATACCTAGACCTAGACCTTGCCTTGTCATGCCTTTCATTTCCTTGTCTTGATTTTCCATACCTAGACCTAGACCTTTCCTTTCCATGCCTTGATTTGCCTCTCCTTGCCATGTTTAGCCTTGGCATACCTTGCATTTCCTTTCCTTTCCTAGACTTTCCATGCCATGACTTTCCTTACCATGTCTTTCCTTTTCTTGCCATGTCTTTCCTTTCATTTCATTTCCTTTCCTTCCCTTTCCTTCCATTGCCTTGACTTGCCATGCCTTGCCTCACACTACCTTGTCTTTCCTTGCATTGGCTTGCCTTTCCTTTTCATGCCTTGTCTTACCATGGTATAGGTCATGTTCTATCTCATCGTATATGTCATGTTCATGGTGTAGGTCTAGGTCATGATCTAGGTCATGGTTTAGGTCTAGTTCTAGGTCTATGTCATGGTCATGTTTTAGGTCTAGGTCTATTGCCAACATGTCCCTAAATGGCTTGAGGAGGCGAGTTGCAACTCGTGATAAAAATCTAATCAGGCCTCAGATGGACGAACCCTTAGTTCCATTGGATTAAGGGCACTAGATTTTAGCTAAGGGGACCCCTCCACTATCATTTCATTTTCTGTAAAAGCATTTGTTGGCGGATATCAAGAACTAGGTTTTTTCTCAGTGAGGCATAGTGGAATTTCTGAAAAAGTGGTCAATTTTGAAGAACATTGTTTCGAGTGATTTTGGGTACCATGTGTTAGCACTCTATAAATTTTGTCCAACTGATAGACAAACGACGTAGGTAACTGTTTCAACAAACTTTACAGCTGGGCACTAGCCTTCTCATATCAGAGAGGGCTCTCTCGTGTCACTTGGTGTTCTTTGGCAATCAATGGCTATATTTGGTTTTGTTTTGGGGGTTTTTATAAATTTGTTGGCAAAGAAGAGGAGGGACACTCAGGGCTATGGAGTCGAAATTTTGAAAGTGAATGAAAACAATGATTGGCTGGTAGAACTCTCCAGAGGAAAAAGGATAAATGAGGCAATGAATCTGAGTTGTAAATTGAAATTTGCAGAGTGTAAAAGGAAAGGGGAAAAACAGGTAACTGCATCAGAGCATTGATGAAATGAAGTTTGAATTAGTTACAAAGAAATACACATAGTTCAAATTGCTTCACCCGAGAGCATCACAAGATGAATTATGGACCTTTGACTATCCAATTTAAGCAGAAGAAAATGCAGAAGGAATTAAAGAACATAGGAAATGCATACAATGAGAGAAGACAAAACTCATATCACCACCATTAGAATATTTTCATAGATACTTCAAAGCTTCTGCATATGTCTTCAATTCAGCTCCAGAAAATTACAATGGAGTTCAGAACAACCAGAATTTGTGCCCTTTCACTTCTACCCACCATTAATACATTCAAAACCTCTATCATTTATACAATTTCGAGTTCCTTTAGTTAGAAACTGATTACAATAGATGAACTGAAACATTTCATCTTCTAAATCTGCGTACAATGATTACAAATGACAATTTTCAGAAAAACATTTCATGATCCAACTGTTGATTCCTCTGGCGCTTCAGCTCCTTCCTCTGCCACATTCTCTTTTAAATTTCACTTATACTCTTACAAATGTAATTTCATTTATCCATATTCTCATTAAATATTTGGGAATAATATGTTTGAATAAAAATAATTCCCAAATATTTTTTTATCCTATAGAATTAAATTTCCATAATTTAATTCATGCTCGTGGTTTTTTAAAACCATTTATTGATTGCTTCCCATGGTTTTGAAAACCATGTCTTGTTTTCCCAATTTACCATTTCACTATGAAAAACCTTTATTGTGTCTTGTTTTTTCCAATTTACCGTTTCACTGTGAAAACCATTGACTGGTTTGTTTCCCATGGCTTTGAAAACCATGTCTTGGTTTCCATCTTTGGTAAAATACTTTTAATCTTCTTCTTTTACTTCTGTAAAGCCTTTGGATAAAAATTTATCCAAGTATTCATTTCACGTGAATCTTCCCATTTAATTATTTTCCGTGTAAATAAACATTAATCTCTTTAAATTGTAAAATTTGAATTTTACCTCCGTAAAACAATTTAACTGTGAGGAAGAATTTCATTTATTAGAAATTCCATAATTATTATTGAAATGCACTCTTGGAAAATGTGTCGCACATAAACCATATGATAAATGGATTCATTTATTATTTTGGGCTTGGGATGGAGTGGACTCCAAACCACTTTTACCCCCAACATTCACCATGTAAGGACATGTCTCCCCGACCAAAAACCATCGGTTTACATATCGACTCGCCTTCACATAATTAACCTCCACGCTAATTCTTTGTCTGATATGTATGTGCGCCCTCCATCCACCCTTTGAATTTTCCACATTGTAAATTGAGATTCGTTCCCATGATTTGAGTGATGCCATAAATTAAATATTGGATCAAATATTAATATAAATATTTTAATATAAAAATATTTATATTAATAATAATAAACCCTTTTTCTATTTCTAAGGACTTTGGGCATATGAGTCTTATCACATGAATTTGTGGATAGGATAAAGGTACTTAAGCTTTAATAAAAGGAATATGTTTTATTTTCAACAAGAATATGGTAATAAGGGTAAAAATGAATGAAGTGATGGAACCGAGGGATTTAGATAAGCATTTAGGCTAAATATAGGTTTGGGATATTTTCCAAATTTTTTAGTCATGGAGGACATGACTATTTTGGATGATCATTCGAGTGAAGGATTTAGGTGATGGGAGCTTGACAGAGCTAGTGAAAAAGGTTTAAAATGTGAGTGGAAAGATAGCACAGGGACAAGATGCTTTGGAAAAATTAATGCAAATTAGCATGTGATAACATTGGCTCGAAATGGGGATGTTATCCTCCCAGTGAGGTAGCAAAGAACTCGTAGAACCGATGCCTAGTCTATTGGTCTGCTCCCAAAACATGTGTGTGTACCTTGCTCCGACTTGTCACCAGTGTCTGTTGAAAACCAAATTCTACACACTTTTCTCAACTGGATACTAAACACTGAATACACCGCTAAAATCTGATGGTACATACTACTGAAAATCCAAACTGAAAAATGCCCGACCATCAAGCTTATTTGCATACTCCTATATACTCTAAAAATGCTGAAATGAATACTCTATCAAGTGATGCTAAAGTGTCAATGCAACCAATCAAGCAATTGGCTTCCCGATTTTCCTCTGCTCACATTTTTCTTAAGCAGGCGGACAAATGTAAAAGATGGCAGATGAAAACAAAAATTGAATCCAAAATCTAAGCTTATGAATGAAGTAAATTCCTCCTTCATTGATGATTGTCATAGGATGGCCACAGGATCTTGAAAACCATGAAAAATAATTTCTTCTTGATGAACAAAAATAGAAAGACAAGCCTTATTCATAAGTGTTTGTTGTTCTTGCTCTATTTCTTCAGTTATGAGAAAATTTTCAAATGAAATGGAAGCAATAGGTTTGTCTACACTTCCATTCATCTCAACAAAAACATTCATACATTCTTGAACATCTGCAAATATGACAGCCATATTATGTGCATCAAGGCTATCCTCTCGTTCATCAAACAATTCTGATTTGGTTTTATTAAACTTCTGGAAATTTGCTTGAGGACTGTCATTTTGACTTTCAAATGAATGAATGGAAATAAGTTCCTTCTCATAATATTCTTGCAAATGTGAAAAGATAACAACATGAACTATTTCATAGTCTAGAGTTCCCATGGGTGCATTTTCAAAACCATGATTTTCAAAGGAATCAACTAAAATAGTTGCCTCCTCATTATCTTTCTGTATTTCTGATTGAAAAGTGGCATACAATGTTTTTTTGCCTTCCTGGAACTCTATGTCAGTTGTTTGTTCACTTCTTGAAGTCTCCATAGATGCAATTTCAAAATCCTCATCCATGTCTAGGCCACTTATAATTTGAACAACCACATCATTCACAAGGGAAGAAAGACAACTTTGAAACACTTTTTTCTGCTGGAAATCTTGTTGAATATCTTCATCAAGTTCAAGAGAAGGAAAATGACTTTTAGAAACAATTTATTGATCAGCTTCATCTTCAACCAGAGGAGGGGCTATTATTTGTTGTTGGGATGAATATTCATAAAAGGCTTCTATGATTTCATCATTCATACACTCTTCATTACCAAAACTATTTTCAAGGTACTTACTGAAATGTTCACAAAATTCACAAAAATCTTCAAACACCAAGAATGAAGGATTAGATTCTCCATATATGGAAATATTTAAGAGAGTATAAGCTACCTGGTTTTAAACCTTCATACCATAATCTTGCTTTCCCCTCTAGAGTATCCATAAACATTTTCATCATACAATCCTCATGAAATTCAACCCCCAGCTTACATATGTGCATGTGAAATCTAATCAAGTGCAAGGCAGCATCATTTCCTTTCCCATCTTCGAATTTAGGAAAATACTTTTGCCAATCTACATGAGGAATACGATTTGGAAATCCAGGAGTATGGAAGTGATTCATTGGAGTATACCTTGAAGATCTATAATCCATCTTGAAGTAGTGGAGTCATCAATAAAATATTTAGGCTACTGAGTCTTTGGACACTGGAGTTGCCAGTGAAAATTTAAATTTATGGATTCTTCTACCAATGGAATCACCTTCAAACTAATTTTTTGATGTGTGGAGTCGCCAGAGCAGGAATATAGCCAATATGTGCCTAAGTGTTTATTGCTCTCAAACCTTAGAACTCAACCATGTCATTCTTTCCTAGGGAAAAAATTTCAATTTCATCCCAGACAACGGCGCCAAAATGTTAGCACTCTGTAAATTTTGTCTGGATGATAGACAAATGATAGAGGTAATTGTTTCAACCAAATTTAGAGTTGGGTACTAGCCTTCTCAGCTCAGAGAGGGCTCTCCCATGTCACTTGATGTTCTTTGGCAATCAATGGCTAGATTTGGTTTTGTTTTGGGGGTTTTTATAAATTTGTTGGCCAAGAAGAGGAGGGACACTCAGGGCTATGGAATTGAAATTCTGAAAATGAATGAAAACAATGTCTGGCTAGTAGAACTCTCCAGAGGATAAAAGCTAAATGAGGCAATGAATCTGAGTTGTAAATTGAAATTCGCGGAGTGTAAAAGGTAAGGGGAAAACAAGTAACTGCATCAGAGCATTGATTAAATTAATTCTAAATTAGTTAGGAAGAAATACACACAGTTTAAATTTCTTCAGTCAAGAGCATCACAACATGAATTCTGGGCCTTTGACTATCCAATTTAAACAGAAGAAAATGCAGATGGAATTAAAGAACACAGTAAATACATACAATGAGAGAAGAAAAAATTCATATCACCGCCATTAGAATGTTTTCATAGAGACTTCAAAGCTTCTGCATATGTATTCAATTCAGCTCTAGAAAATTAAAATGGAGTTCAGAACAACCAGAATTTGTGCCCTTGCACTTTTGCCCACCATTAATACATTCGAAACCTCTATCATTTATACAATTTTGAGTTCCTTTAGTTAGAAACTAATTACAATAGCTGAACTGAAACATTCTAGCTTCTAAAACTAAGTACAATGATTACAAATGACAGTTTTCAGAAAAAGGTTTCTTCAGCTCCTTCCTATGCCACATTCTCTTTGAAATGTCACTTATACTCTTTCAAATCTAATTCCATTTATACATATTCTCATTAAATATTTGGGAATAATATGTTTGAATAAAAATAATTCCCAAATATTTTTCTATCCTGTAGAATTAAATTTCCATAATTTAATTCATGCCCGTGGTTTTTTAAACCATTTATTGCTTGCTTAACATGGTTTTGAAAACCATGAATTGTTTTCCCAATTTACCATTTCACTGTGAAAAACCTTTACTATGTCTTGTTTTTTCCAATTTACCATTTCACTGTGAAAACCATTGACTGGTTTGTTTCCCATGGTTTTGAAAACCATGTCTTGGTTACCATCTTTGGTAAAATACTTTTAATCTTCTTCTTTTACTTCTGTAAAACCTTTGGATAAAAATTTATCCAAGTCTTCCTTTCACGTGCATCTTCCCGTTTAATTATTTTCCATGGAAATAAACATTAATCTCTTTAATTTGTAAAATTTGAATTTTACCTCTGTAAAACAATTTCATCGGGAGGAAGAATTTCATTTATTGGAAATTCCATAATTATTATTGAAATGCACTCCTGGAAAATTTGTCACACATAAACCATATGATAAATGGTTGCATTTATTATTTCGGGCTTGGGATGATTCACCATGTAAGGAAACATCTCCCCAACCAAAAACCATTGGTTTACATATCGACCAACCTTCACATAATTAACCTCTATGCTAATTCTTCGCCCAATATGTATGTGTGCCCTCCATCCACCCTTTGACTTTTCCACATTGTAAATTGAGATTCATGCCCATGATTTGACGTGATTTCATAAATTAAATATTCGATCAAATATTAATATAAATATTTTACTATAAAAATATTTATATTAATAAAAATAAACCTTTTTTCTATTTTCTAAGGACTTTGGGCATATGAATCTTATCACATGACTTTGTGGATAGGATAAGGGTGCTTAAGCTTTAATAAAAGGAATATTTTTTATTTTCAACGTGAATATGGTAATAAGGGTAAAAATGAATGAAGTGATGGAACCGAGGGATTTAGATAAGCATTTAGGCTAGATATAGGTTTGGGATATTTGCCAAATTTTTTACTCATGGAGGACATGACTATTTTGGATGATCAGTCAAGTGAAGGATTTAGGTGATGGGAGCTTGACGGAGCTGGTGAAAAAGTTTTAAAATCTGAGTGGAAAGATAGCACAAGGACAAGATGCTTTGGAAAAATTAATGCAAATTAGCATGTGATAACACCATCGTTGTATGGGCCTTGACCAAATAGATGTGAAGGAGCTTACATAACTCCATTACACCGCTCAGTTTGAATTTTATGCCCCGAGACTAAAATGCTAACATGTCCCTAAATGGATTGAGGAGGCGAGTTGCAACTCATGATAAAACTCTAATCAAGCCTCGGATGGAAGAACCATTGATTACATTAGATTTGGGGCACCTGGTTGCAACTAGGAGGACCCCTTCGCTATCCTTTTGTTGCTCGGAAAAGAGTTTGTTGGAGGATCTATGGAGCCGGGGTTTTTCTTACTGAGGCATAGTGCAATTTCTCAACAAGTGGTCGATTTTGAAGAACATTTTGTTGAGTAATTCTGGGTAGCATGGTCTTGTGGGCCTTGGAAAAACAAATGTGTAGGAGTTTGTGTAACTATGTTATGCCACTTAGTTCGGATTTTATGCACCCGAACCAAATTACCAACACGTCCTTGAATGGATTGAGGAGGCGAGTTGCAACTCATGATAAAACTCTAACTGGGCCTCGGATGGACGAATCATCCGCTGCATTGGATCCAGGGAACCCTATTATAGCTAGGGGGACCATTCTGTTGTCATTCTGTTGGCCGAAAAATAATTTGTTTGAGGATCTTTAGAATCAAGGTTTTTCTCATTGAGGTAAAATGCAGTTTCTGAACAAGTGGTCGATTTTGAAGAACACTATGTTGGGCGATTGTGGGTAGGGTGGTCATGTGGGCCTTGGATAGAAAGACATGTGGGATATTATAGAACTTCATTATGCCGCTCAGTTTGGATTTTATTCCCTTGAACCAAATTGCCAACATGTCCCTGAATGACTTAAGGAGGAGAGTTGCAACTCATGATAAAACTCTAATCGACCCTCATATGGATGAATCATCAGTTGCATTGGATTCCAAGCATTATTTTTCAGCTAGGAGAACCCCTCCACTATCATTTTGTTGCCCAGAAAAGTGTTTTGTTGTAGTATATCAGGAAATAGGGTTTTGCTCAGTGAGACACAGTGTAATTTCTAAACAAGTGGTCGATTTTGAAGAACAATGTGTCGGACAATTTTGGGTTGCATGATCGCGTGGTCCTTGGCCAAACAGATGTGAAATATCTTATGGAACTTGGTTATTATGCTCAGTTTGGACTTTATGCCCCTAGAACAAATTGTCAACATGTCCCTAAATGGCTTGAGGAAGTGAGTTGAAACTCGCGATAAAACTCTAATTGGGCCTCGGATTAATGAAATATCATTTGAATTATGTTAGAGGCACTTGGTTACAGCAAGGAGGATCCCTCCACTATCATTCCCTTTCCAAGAAAAGCATTTGTTGGAGGATCTCCAAAACTAGGGTTTTTCTCAGTGAGGCATAGTGCAATTTCTAAACAAGTGGTCGATTTCGAAGAACATTGTGTTGGGTGATTGTGGGTAGTGTGGTTTCATGGGCCCTGGCCAAAAATATATGTGGGAGATTATGAAACTTTGTTATTCCACTCGGTTTGGATTTTATGCCCCTAGACCAAATTTCCAACATGTCCATGAATGGCTTGAGAAGGCAAGTTGCAACTCATGATAAAATGTTAATCCTGCCTTAGACAGATGAACTGTTAGTTACATTGGATTTGGAGCACTGGGTTTCAGATAGGGGGACCCCTCCGTTGTCATTTTGTTTCCCAAAAAAGAGTTTTTGGGAGGATCTCGGGAATTAGGGTTTTGCTCAGTGAGGCACAATGCAATTTCTAAACAAGCAGTCGATTTTGAAGAACAATATGTCGGGAAGTTTTAGGGAGTGTGGTTGCATGGGCCTTGGCCAAACATATGTGTGGGAGATTATGAAACTCTGTTATACCGATTGTTTTGGATTTTAGGCCCTCAGAACAAACTATCAACATGTCCCTGAATGACATGAGGAGGCGAGTTGCAACTCGTAATAAAAATCTAACCGAGCCTCGGATGGATGAAGTGTTGGTTACATTGGATTCAAGGTATGTGGTTTCATCTAGGGGGGGGCTCCACTATCATTTTGTTGCTCAGAAAAGCATTTGTTGGAGGATTTCATAAATTAGGGATTTTCTCAGTCAAGCACAATGTTATTTATGAACAAGTGGTCGATTTTGAAGAACATTGTGCCAGGTTATTTTGTGTAGCATGGTCGCATGGCCTTAGATGAAAAAACATGTGGGAGCTTATGGAACTCTATTATTCCACTCGGTTTGTATTTTATGACCCCAGGACAAATTTTCAACATGTCCCTAAATGGCTTGAGGAGGTGAGTTGCAACTCGTGATAAATCTCTAAACTATCCTCAGATGGATTAATCATCAGTTGCATTGGATTTAGAGCATCAAATTATAACTAGGGGGACTACTTTGATTTCATTATATTTCCCATAAAAATGTTTGTTGGAGGATCTTAGGAACCAAGGTTTTGGTTAGTAAGGCATAGTGCAATTTTTAAACAAGTGGTCAATTTTTAGGAACACTATGTCGGGCGATTTTTGGTAGCATGGTCACAGGAACCTTGGCCAAACAAATATGTGGGAGCTTACGTAACGCTGTTATGTCGCTGGATTTAGATTTTATGCCCTAGACCAAATTGACAACGTGTCCCTTAATGGCTTGAAGAGGTGAGTTATAATTCGCGATAAAACTCTAATCGAGCTTCATATGGATGAACTATTGGTTTACTTGGATTTAGAGAACCTGGTTATAGCTAGGGGGACTCCTTTGTTGTCATTTCATTGCCTAAAAAAAATGTTTGTTAGAGGATCTTCGGAACTAGGGTTTTGCTCACTAAGGCATAGTGCAATTTCTAAACAAGAGGTTGATTTTGAATAACATTGTGCTAGGTGATTATGGGTAGCGTGGTTGCATGGGAATTGGCCTAAAAAATGTGTAGAATCTTACAGAGCTCCATTTTTCCACTCAATTTGGATTTTATGCACTTAGACCAAATTTCCAACATGTCCCTGAATGGTTTGATGAGGCAAGTTACAACTCATGATAAAACTCTAATTGGGCCTCAGATGGAAAAAACCATCAGTTGCATCAGATTTGAGGAACCTAGTTACAGCTAGGTATATTCCTCCATTTTCATTCCAATGCCCAGAAAATTGTTTGTTGTAGGATATCCAGAACCAGGGTTTTTCTTAATGAGACACAATGGAATTTCTGAACAAGTGCTTGATTTTGAAGAAAATTGTGTTGGGTGATTATAGGTAGCGTGGTCATGTGGGATCAGAACAAATAGATATGCGGGAGCTTACAAAACTGTATTACGCCACTCGGTTTGGATTTTATTCCCCAGGAAAAAATTGACAACATGTCCCTGAATGACTTAAGGGGGTGAGTTACAACTAGCGATATAACTCTAATCGGACTTCTGATGGATGAATCATCAGTTGCATTGGATTTGGGGCACCGAATTTTATCTAGGGGGACCCCTTTGCTGTTATTTTGTTGTCCAAAAAATGCTTTGCTGGAGGATCTCATGAACTAGGGTTTTGCTTAGTGAGGCATAGTGCAATTTTTGAACAAGTGGTCAATTTTGAAGAACACCGTGTCAAGATATTATGGGTAGCATGGTCATGTGGAACTTGGCCAAACAAACATATGAGAGAATATGAAACTTTGTTATGCTGCACGGTTTAGATTTTATGCTCCTAGACCAAATTGCCAACATGTCCTTGAATGGCCTGAGGAGGAAAGTTGCAACTCACGATAAAACTCTAACTGGGCCTCGGTTGGATGAACCTTTAGTTGCATTTGATTCAAGACAACAATTTAAAGCTAGGGGGACCCCTCCAATGTTATTTTGTTTCCCGGAAAAAGCGTTTTTTGGAGGATCTCAGGAACTAGGGCTTTGCTTAGTGAGGAACAATGCAATTTCTAAAGAAGTGGTCAATTTTGAAGAACATTGTGCTAGGATATTATGGGTAGTGTGGTCACATGGACCTTGGAAAAATATACATGTGGAAGCTTACAGAACTCTATTATGCCACTTGGTTTGGATTTTAGTCTCTTGGACCAAATTTCCAACATGTCCCTGAATGGCATGAGGAGGCGAGTTGCAACTCATGATTAAAATATGACCGGGCCTCAAATGGATGAACCGTCGATCGCATTAGATTCAAGGCACCCATTATAGCTAGGGGACTCATTTGATGTCATTCATTTTACCAAAAAAGGATTTGTTGGAGGATCTCTAGAACTAGGGTTTTGCTCAGTGAGGCATAGTGCAAACAAAGGAAAGGAAAGGCTAGGCAAGAAATGAAATAAAAGGCAAGGCAAGGCTAGACATCGCAAGGAATGGCAAGGAAATCCAAGACAAAGGAAGGCATGGAAATTCAAGACATGCAAAGGCAACGCAAGGCTAGGCAAGCAAGGAAAGCAAAGGCAAGGCAAGGCTAGACATGACAAACCAAGGCAAGGCAATGCATGGAAAGACAATGCAAGGGAAGGAAAGGAAAGGAAATCCAAGCCAATCCAAGACAAGGAAAATAAAGGTAAGGCAAGGTTAAGCCAGCAAAGGAAAGGCAAGGCAAGGCATGACATGGCAAGACAAGGAAAGCAAGGCAAGGAAAGAAAATGCAAGCCAAGCCAAAATAAGGCAAGGTAAGGAAAGGCAAGGAAAGGCTATACATAGTTCCCTAACAACAAAAATGAACCACAAAATGAAAAAATACCATAAAATGAAACCAAAATTCCAATCAATCATAAATATGAAATATTTGTTCAATTATTACTTTTACACATTAAGAAATTTCCAATGGCATTATTTGTCTCATCTTTCTAGTGCTTATTACATATGTTTGACAATTTAACATCTTGTAAGGAAAGGAAAGGAAATACAAGGTAAGCAAAGACAACCCAAGCGAAGACAAGACAAGACAAGGCAAGGTGAGGTGAGGCAAGACAAGAAAAGTCAAGGAAAGGCTAGGAAAGGCAAGGGAAGGGAAGGCTAGGCAAGGCTAGACATGGCAAGACAAGACATGGCATTGAAAGGATAAGAAAGACAAGGCACAGAAAGGAAAGGAAAGGAAAGGCAAGCCAAGACAAAGCAAGGTAAGGCAAGGAAAAAAAATAAAAGGAAAGGAGAGGCTAGGTAAGCAAGGCAGGGCAAGGAAAGAAAAGACAAGGAAAGGCTAGGAAAGGCTATACATGGAAAGATAATACATGGCATGGAAAGGCTAGGTAAGACAAGGCAATCAAGGAAAGATAAGACAAGACAATGCAAGGCTAGGATAGGAAAGAAAGACAAGGCAAGGCATGAAAAGGCAAGGTATGAAAAGGTATGGCAAGGAAAGTAAAGGCAAGCCAAGATGAGGAAAGGTAAGGAAAGGCAAGGAAAGAAAAGGCAAGGCAAGGCTAGGAAAGAAAGGCAAGGTAAGGAAATAAAAGGAAAGGAAATAGGAAATGCTAGACATGGCAAGACAAGACATAGCATGAAAAGGCTAGGAAAGACAAGGAAAGTAAAGGAAAGGCAAGGAAAGGCAAGGCAAGCCAAACTGAGCTAAGACAAGGCAAGGCTAGGCTATGCAAGCAAGACAAGGCAAGGCATGGAAAGGAAAGGAAAGGTAAGGCAAGACAAGCCAAGACAAGGCAAGGAAAGGCAAGCAAAGGAAAGGAAAGGCTAGGAAATCAAGGCAAGAAAAGGCAAGGAAAGGATAGACATGCCAAGGAAAGGCAAGGAAACACATGGAAAGACAAGGCAAGGAAAAGCTAGGCATGGGCAAGGCAAGGCAAGGCTAGACATGGGCAAGGAAAGGAAATACATGACAAGACAAGGCAAGTAAGGAAGCAAAGGAAAGGCAAGGCTACACATGGAAAGGTAAGTCAAAGAAAGGCAAGGAAATGCATGGAAAGAAAAGGAAAGGAAAGGTGAGGAAAGGAAAGGCAAGGCTATTCATGGTTCCCTAACAACAAAAATGAACCACAAAATACAGGAATACCATAACAACCATAAAATGAAGCCAAAATTTCAATCAATCATAAATTTGGAATATTAGTTTAATTATTCCTTTTACATACCTATGGTCATTCAAGTAGACCATAGGGATCACTTCTAATATTGATGGTCTCCATTAACGTCTCGTGCTCAAAGTAAGGAAAGGTGTATCGTACCTTTGATGAGTTCTTACTTGGGATTGTTTGTAGTTGGAGGTTTGTACCAACAACCAAGTTCATAAAGTGGTGTACAACTTCACCTGGTCTATAATATTGAAATACATAACCAGATTTCTTTTGTGTTATTTCATCCTATGTCAGATATTCTCCCTTAATAACCATCGACCCAATTGGAAATTCAATGCCTTCAGAGTTTTTTACTAAGAGCATAAGAGTTTTCTTTCCTTATAAGAAACATGCCAACCAATAATCAATGCCCCATGCACTACCTTTTGGGGAAACCATTGTGTATATGTGCCGTGGAAAAAATGGAGTGCCAACACGTGAGTCCACTACATGATCAAAGCATAAAACATTGATGCTAGTTATTCAAAATTTAATAGAATATTCATCGAACTTGGTAGTACAATATCTAAGACGTTATCATAATCTGTTGAAATATTTTATTAGTCCTCCTCCAACTACGATAATTCCATAGTTATATGTTTACCAATGGGGAGTGATACATGATCCCATCTATTAACCCAATCTGTGGATTCACAAACATCCCATTCATTACTACTACATGGACCACAGAAGTACGATAGTTTTCTTTTTCATATTTCAACTATTGCATTGTTTGATGTTCTAACTTAATGGAATCCACAAGTTCCCTGGATTTTTTTGCATTCATACCACTGTGATTGATCTACATCGACTACCTCCAAAAAATATCTATTTACATGTCCTTTCCTGGGTGGTTGATCTTCATGGTTTCTTGTTTCCTCTCCCATTACTAAAAAACACCATTCAACAATGGATTTTGCATCTAGAATGAGGGAAGTAGTTGTGAACTTCATCTCTTTCTTGCACAACATTTTTTTTATGCATGCACCTACCCCATCATGCTCCCCTTTCTTGTGCCCAGATTCGAGACAATTCCAAATATGTGGTACCTTGAGTTTTTTGTGCAACATACACAACCATTGAAATACATGAGCATTTTTTAACAAGCTCACGCAACCATCTGACCAAATCCAATGTTGATCCATCTGTATGTTGTTCTCCTTGAGATGATTGTAAAACAACTGAAATAAATGTTGTACATAGGATAATTCATGGCATCGATCGTCGCTTATGTCGAAGTGATACTCCTTCATTATAACCCAATTTGTTTTGTTCCTATCCATCCCATGCATGTATGTGATATGGACTATTATGATTACCTACTCTGAGTGATGATATTGGCTTCGGATATCATTTTACTGTTGAATGGTGTAGTTCTTAGTAAAATAAACCACTGATAAGACAATACAAAAATATTGTATCTCTACATGTTCTAAAATGCTCGTCCTTCCATCGATCCACATGGACATTGTTAACGCTCTGTAAATTCCCAGAGGTTGTCGGGAGGTAGAAGAAATTTATCAGAGGTAACTTTATCCAACCACTTCAAAACTGGTATCTAGCCCTGCCAGTTTCAGAGAGGGATCTCTCTGTAAGATTCAGATATGTTTCAGGTTTTAGATATTAGGCTAGTTAAATAAATGGGACTGTGTTGTTTTATTTTATAAAATGGTTGAAATATTTCTTATGCATCCATTGGGCTATGGGGTCTGTGTTAATGTTTGAGATCTGAGAACAGATTTTATTAGGTTTCTTCACAGGGCAGGATAATGCCAATGTTGGATCCTTGAGAATTTAAAATGATGGATAGCAGAAATAGATGAGATGATCAACTACAACAAAAAAGCATTGAAGAATTTCTTTATCACAGCGTCAGAAGATAAACATTTAGATCTTTAAAATCCAGAAACAGAGTATACGAAGATAAATTCTGCAACTTTAACTTCTTTTAAATGATCATATATAGAAAAAAAATGATAACGAAGTAAGATAAACCATTCAACGAAGAGGAGTAAACATCACCAACAGTTAACACGCAGGAATCCTATGAATCGTCCTTTTTATTACTGCTAGATCTCTTCAAAAATGTTACAGTTTACAGTTTGCTTGGGTGTAAAGATCAACCCTCAATACTTTTAAGTTTGAAGTATTTATAATAAAAATTACAATTTATATTGTCATTAATGATCAGGGCATGGTAGAATTTGAATCTAACTAACTAGATAATAAAATACAGAATTGTAGGAACTATTAATGATCTGTCAAATTTTTTTGAGCTGATTTCAGAAATGTTGTTGGCGAGTCATTAACTTGACTTTGACTGCTTTGTGTGTTGATTTGTACATCCACATAATCTTCTATTTGATCAAGTCACATAGGTCGTCCCATCTCTGCTGACTAGGGATGTTGACTTTGAGCAGCCTTCGGTACACCTCATCTATCTCTGTGTACTTAGTGAAGGTGGGTTTGGTGATGAAAATATATTTTATCTCTTTTTGAATACTCAAGTATAATCTCATAGTTTACAAGAATGATTTGCCCGTGATGCTGCCTTTTATGCCTGTGAACTTGGACCCATCCTTCGCCACTGTGAGAATCTTATGTTTATAATTTAAGAGCAAAATCAACCTATTATTGATCACAAATAATCTTGGGAAACCTTTCTTCTGCAAAGATTCAGTCTTGTTGAAAAACCTTTGTACCGCGATATCCATTGCCTGAACACTCTCCTCGAGTTGCATCATTAGTCCCCTCTTGGTCAAGACTCTCTTAACTTCAATAATTGTTTCATTCATGTCTTCAATATGCAGGGCTTCCATCTCTTCTTTTGATTTTGAATTTAAGAATTTGATTATCTCGTTGGCCTCTGTAGGCATTTCTCCCAGTTCTCTCTTTATCCTGTCGATGGCATGTTTGGCTCTTTGCACTAGATCATGATGTTCAAACATGATTTGTATCAGGGGCCAATTCTCTGTCACTGATTGACAGATGTCCATCCAAATATTTTATTTAGATTCTGACAGAGTCTTAGCCATGATTGTTTCTTTCTGCAGCGGTTGCAGTTCCTGTTTGAGTTTCTCTGACTTATATCTCTCAGTGTTGTAGCTGGCCTGGAATGTGGAATTCAGCTTTTAGATATTTTGAATCTCTTCTTGCATTTTTCTGATTGCTACCCCTTGCAAAGTCATATCTTCCATTTCTTTTGCCAATTGGTCAGTTGCATCTGGAGCTATCACTGATGTTGTTGTTGGAATTTCCCCTATGGTAGTTGATGTTGTCATCGTTGTCCTAACTCCTGTGATCGGGACTGCATTCAATGGTATGACTACCATTGGTACATTATCCTCCTTCTCCTTGACCAGCTTGTCCAGCTCTACTTCCATTTCTTTAATTTGAGTGTTTTGCTCCATGATCAACTTCAACATCTCCTCTTTCTAGGCTTCAGTCTCGGCCATCTATTTAGCCTACGGGTCTTCAGTAGAAGAGGTTTTCAATTGTTTCCTCAGAGAAGCTATGTCAGCATTCTTCTTTTTCATCAGCTCTTCTGTAGCTTTGATATTGGTCGGATCGTACCCAATTTCGAGTACCAATTCTTCCAGGGACTTAATTTTGTTATCCTTTGCAAAAGATGACACCTTCTCTAGCTTCAACTGAGTTTGGAAATTGTTCAACGAAACCTGTATCTTTATTGCGGTCGTGGAGGTGTTTGCCAATGTG
>JASDQU010305417.1:106434-131150 GCA_032191745.1 Picea mariana
CCTAGGTAACTGAGCAAATCAAGTACTAACCTAGAAAGAAAGAGGAATTTTTTAAAACTCCAAATTTACACAGGTCCACGACTGTTAGCCATGCAACTTGCGGATATACATGGGTTGTAGAAGTGAAACATGTAGATGTACGTGGACTGTAATACAACAACTCGTGGATGGCCAAGTAATATTAGAAAAATAAATATCCACTCCAAGAAACAGGGCTTCATGCCTTGGTAACAACCCCTGAGAGGACAAAAACTCTGTAAAAAACTCTAAAGCTAGAAAAATAATGACAAGGCAAGAAAGAAAGAGACCATACGAGACTGACCCAAACTAGGAGAATCCCCAGTATCGTCGCCAACTCTATTGATGAGATATTTCCCCCATGACTATGGGTCGAAATCACATCAGATAAAGACTATATAGAGAAGATAGAAATATTCCCTTCAAGACAAGCACGTAAAACTAAATGAATAACTACTTTACAAGGAAAAGTTAGGGAAGTAAGAGGGAGAAAGGGTGGACCTTAAATATCCCATTTGATGTTGATCCCACTCCTTTATCTCGACGGGCTCTAGATCTTTTGCTGGAAACAACCTACAAAATGGATTCAATATAAGAATTGTTACAAAGGTAGTTACATGATCAAAGGGTATACATGTCATATATCATATTTAAAGTACACTTAATAATAAAAAACATATAATGAACACATGATGGGAGGGACAACAAACTCTTCTATTAACACCAAATCATAAAGGTAAGTTACAACCTTGTCTCTCCTTTGGCACCGTCTCGAAGCAACATGTCAAGGTTCCTTCAAGAATCCCTCAAGCATCGACTCAACAATTATGCTCTTCCTTGGATGGCCCAAATAGGGATAAGGATACACCCATATCCATATAGATAAGAAAGAGATGTTGGAAAAGGAGTTTCTAGATAAAAGGGGGTGTTTCTCAGAGGATTATAAGAAAGGGAGGCTTTCTAGATGATGGCAACATAATCTTGCACTAAGGGACTTGACCTATCCTTATCCCTCAATGGTTATTTTATCTCTTCCCCAAGAGGTTGGGGGAGTTTTATTTCGTTGTGTAGGGGATTGGGGACATTGGGGAACAAGTCCAACTAAAAAAATCACTTGAAAACACAAAATTATTTTTTTTTATGATTTTTGAGGGCATATGTGGGTGCAAGTTGGAGAGTCATAGATGTCTGCTCTTTACACTAGGTAAACCCACTGATATTCTCATAAGGTACTTTTTTAAAATTGTTTGGAGAGGCAACTTGGGAAAAATTCTAGCAAGCTTTGGGAAAGGGTTAGGCCATGGCACAAATGCATAGGTGTGGAATTTTGTGTTATAAGAATGTCTAGCCTTGCTTAGACTTGCTTAGACTTGCTTAGAATTTCCATGTCTTTCCTTTTATTTCCATGTCTTTCATTTCCTTTCCATGTCTTGACATTCCTTGCCATGCCTATCCATTCATTTCCTTGCAGTTCCTTGTCTTTCCATGCCATGCCTTGCCTTTCCTTGAAATTCCTTGCATTGTCTTGCCATACCTAGACCTAGACCTAGACTTTTCCTTTGCATGCCTTGAATTTCCTTTCCTTTCCTTGCCATGTCGAGACTTTCTTATCCTTTTCATGTCTCACCTTTCCTTTCCTTGCTTTCCATTTCCTTGCCTAGCCTTGAACTGCCATGCCATGCTTTTCCTTCTCATGTCTTTCCTTTCCCTTCCTTTCCATGTCTAGCCTTGGCTTTCCTTGCGTTGCCTTTCCTTGTGTTGTCTTTCCTTGCCTTGCCTTTCCATGCCATGACTTGCCTTGTTTTGCCATGCCTTGAATTGCCTTGCCTTAATGCCTTGACATACCTATACCTAGACCTAGACCTAGACCTAGGCCTTCTCTTTCCCTTCCATTTCTATCCTTGCTTAGCCTTTCCATGTCTTGCCTTTCCTTGCCTTGCTTTACCTTTCCTTTCCTTTAATTTCCATGCCATGATTTTCCTTGTCATTCCTTTGCTTTCCTTGAAATGTCTAGTCTAGCCTTGCCTTGCCTTGCCTTGTCTTGTCTTTCCTTGACTTTCCATTCCATTCCTTGCCTTACCATGCATTTCTTTACTTTGACATGCCTTTTCTTGCCTTGCCATACCTATACCTAGACCTAGACCTAGACCTTGCCTTGCCATGCCTCACCTTACCTTTCCTTTCCATTCCTAGCCTTTCTTAGCCTTTTCATGTCTTTCTATGCCTTACCTTTCATTTCCTTCCCTTTCCTTTCCATACCTATACCTATACCTAGACATTGCCTTGCCATTCCTTGCCTTGCCTTGCCTTGCCTTCCCATTTCTAGCCTTGCCTTTCCTTGCCTTTTCTTTCCTTGCCTTGAATTTCCATGCCATGCTTTACCTTATTATCTCTTTTCTTTCCATGTCATGCCTTACCTTTCTTTTCCATTCCTATCCTTTCTTATCCTTTCCATGCCTTACCTTGCATTTCTTTCCCTTGCCTTGCCATACCTAGACCTAGACCTAGACATTTCCTTTCCATTCCTTTAATTGAATTGCCTTCCCATTTCTAGCCTTGCCTTTCCTTTCCTTTCCTTTCCTTGTCTTGAATTTACATGACATGCTTTACTTTATCATGCCTTGCCTTTCCTTGCCTTACCATACCTTTCATTTACTTGTCTTTCTTTGCCTTGCCTTAGCTAGACCTATACCTAGACTTAGACCTTGCCTTGTCATGCCTTGAATTTCCTTGCCTTTCTTTTCCATACCTAGACCTAGACCTTTAGTTTCCATGCCTTGATTTTCCTTTCTTTGCCATGTTTAGCCTTGGCATGCCTTGCATTTCCTTTCCTTTCCTAAACTTTCCATGCCATGATTTTCCTTAGCATGTTTTTCCTTTCCTTGCCATGTCTTTCCTTTCCTTTCCTTTCCTTTCCTTTCCTTTCCTTACCTTTCCTTCCATTGCCCTGACTTGCCATGCCTTGCCTCACACTACCTTGTCTTTCCTTGCATTGGCTTGCCTTTCCTTGTCATGCCTTGTCTTGCCATGGTATAGGTCATGGTCTATCTCATCGTATAGGTCATGTTCATGGTGTAGGTCTAGGTCATGGTTTAGGTCTAGTTCTAGGTCTATGTCATGGCCATGTTTTAGGTCTAGGTCTATTTCCAGCATGTCCCTAAATGGCTTGAGGAGGCAAGTTGCAACTCGCGATAAAAATCTAATCGGGCCTCAGATGGATGAACCCTTAGTTGCATTGGATTCAGGGCACTAGATTTTAGCTAGGGGGACCCCTCCACTATCATTTCATTTTCTATAAAATCATTTGTTGGAGGATATCAAGAACTAGGTTTTTTCTCAGTGAAGCATAGTGGAATTTCTGAACAAGTGGTTGATTTTGAAGAAGATTTTTTCGAGCGATTTTGGGTACCATGTGTTAGCACTACGTAAATTTTGTCTAGCTGATAGACAAACGACATAGGTAACTGTTTCAACCAACTTTAGAGCTGGGAACTAGCCATCTCATCTCAGAGAGGGCTCTCTCATGTCACTTGGTGTTCTTTGGAAATCAATGGCTATATTTGGTTTTTTTTTGGGGGGGGTTATAAATTTGTTGGCCAAGAAGAGGAGGGACACTCAGGGTTATGGAGTCAAAATTCTGAAAGTGAATGAAAACAATGATTGGACGGTAGAACTCTCCAGAGGATAAAGGCTAAATGAGGCAATGAATCTGAGTTGTAAATTGAAAATTGCAAAGTGTAAGAGGAAAGGGGAAAAACAGGTAACTGCATTAGAGCATTGATGAAATGAATTCTGAATTAGTTAGGAAGAAATACACATAGTTCAAATTGCTTCAGCTAAGAGCATCACAAGATGAATTATGGGCCTTTAACTATCCAATTTAAGCAGAAGAAAATGTAGATGGAATTAAAGAACACAGGAAATGTATACAATGAGAAAAGACAAAACTCATATCACCACCATTAGAATATTTTCATAGATACTTCAAAGCTTCTGCATATGTATTCAATTCAGCTCCAGAAAATTACAATGGAGTTCAAAACAACCATAATTTGTGCCCTTGCACTTCTTCCCACCATTAATACATTCAAAACGTCTATCATTTATACAATTTTGAGTTCCTTTAGTTAGAAACTAATTACAATAGATGAACTGAAACATTTCATCTTCTAAATCTGAGTACAATGATTACAAATGACAGTTTTCAAAAAAACGTTTCATGATCCAACTGTCAATTCCTTTGACGCTTCAGCTCCTTCCTCTGCCACATTCTCTTTTAAATGTCACTTATACTCTTTCAAATGTAATTTCATTTATCCATATTCTCATTAAATATTTGGTAATAATATGTTTGAATAAAAATAATTCCCAAATATTTTTCTATCCTAAAGAATTAAATTTCCATAATTTAATTCATGCCTGTGGTTTTTTAAAACCATTTATTTCTTGCTTCCCATGGTTTTGAAAACCATGTCTTGTTTGCCCAATTTACCATTTCACTATGAAAAACCTTTACTGTGTCTTGTTTTTTCCAATTTACCGTTTCACTGTGAAAACCATTGACTGGTTTGTTTCCCATGGATTTGAAAACCATGTCTTGGTTGCCATCTTTGGTAAAATACTTTTAATTTTCTTCTTTTACTTCTGTAAAGCCTTTGGACAAAAATTTATCCAAGTCTTCCTTTCACATGAATCTTCCCATTTAATTATTTTCCATGGAAATAAACATTAATATCTTTAAATTGTAAAATTTGAATTTTACCTCTGTAAAACAATTTCACCGTGAGGAAGAATTTCATTTATTGGAAATTCCATAATTATTATTGAAATGCACTCCTGGAAAATGTATCGTGCATAAACCATATGATAAATGGTTTCATTTCTTATTTCGGGCTTGGGATGGAGTGGTTTACTCCAAACCATTTTTACCTCCGATATTCACCACATAAGGACATGTCTCCCCGACCAAAAACCATCGGTTTACATATCGGCTTGCCTTCACATAATTAACCTCCACACTAATTCTTTGTCTGATATGTATGTGCTCCCTCCATCCACCCTTTGAATTTTCCACATTGTAAATTGATATTCATGCCCGTGATTTGACGTGATGCCATAAATTAAATATTGGATCAAATATTAATATAAATATTTTAATATAAAAATATTTATATTAATAATAAACCCTTTTTCTATTTCTAAGGACTTTGAGCATATGAGTCTTATCACATGAATTTGTGGATAGGATAAGGGTGCTTAAGCTTTAATAAAAGGAATATTTTTTATTTTCAACAGGAATATGGTAATAAGGGTAAAAATAAATGAAGTGATGGAACTGAGCGATTTAGATAATCATTTAGGCTAGATATAGGTTTGGGATATTTGCCAAATTTTTTAATCATGGAGGACATGACTATTTTGGATGATCATTCGAGTGAAGGATTTAGGTGATGGGAGCTTGACGGAGCTAGTGAAAAAGGTTTAAAATATGAGTGGAAAGATAGCACAGGGACAAGATGCTTTCGAAAAATTAATGCAAATTAGCATGTGATAACATTGGCTCCAAATGGGGATGTTATCCTCCCAATGAGGTAGCAAAGAACCCGTAGAACTGATGCCCGGTCTATTGGTATTCTCCCAAAACATGTGTGTGTACCTTGCTCTGACCTATCATCAGTGTTTGCTGAAAACCAAATTCTACACACTGCTCTCAACTAGATACTGAACACTAAATACACCGCTAAAATCTGACTATACATACTACTGAAAATCCAAACTGAAAAATGCCTGACCATCAAGATTATTTGCTTACTCCTATATACTCTAAAAATGTTGAAATGAATACTCTATCAAGTGATGCTAAAGTGCCAATGCAACCAATCAAGCAATTGGCTTCCCGATTTTCCTCTGCTCACATTTTTCTTAAGCAGGCGAACAAATGTAAAAGATGGCAGCTGAAAACAAAAATTGAATCCAAAATCTGAGCTTATGAATGAAGCAAATTCCTCCTTCATTGATGACTGTCATAGGATGGCCACGGGATCTTGAAAACCATGAAAAATCATTTCTTCTTGATGAACAAAAACAGAAACACAAGCCTTATTCATAAGTGTTTGTTGTTCTTGCTCTATTTCTTCAGTTCTGAGAAAATTTTCAAATGAAATGGAAGCAATAGGTTTGTCTACGCTTTCATTCATCTCAACAAAAGCATTCATACATTCTTGAACATCTTCAAATATGGCAGCCATATTATGTGCATCAAGGCTATCCTCTCGTTCATCAAACAATTCAGATTTGGTTTTATTAAACTTCTGGAAATTTGCTTGAGGACTGTCATTTTGAATTTCAAATGAATGAATGGAAATAAGTTCCTTCTCATAATATTCTTGCAAATGTCAAAAGCTAACAGCATGAACTATTTCACAGTTTAGAGTTCCCATGGGTGCATTTTCAAAACCATGATTTTCAAAGGAATCAAATAAAACAACTGCCTCCTCCTTATCTTTTTGTATTTCTAATTGAAAAGTGGCATACAATGTTTTGTTGCCTTCTTGGAACTTTATGTCAGTTGTTTGTTCACTTCTTGAAGTCTCCATAGATGCAATTTCAAAATCCTCATCCATGTATAGGCCACTTATAATCTAAACAACCACATCATTCACAGGGGAAGAAAGACAACTTTGAAACACTTTTTTCTTGTTGGAAATCTTGTTGAATATCTTCATCAAGTTCAAGAGAAGGAAAATGAATTTTAGCAACAATTTCTTGATCAGCTTCATCTTCAACCAAAGGAGGGGCTACTATTTTTTGTTGGGATAAATATTCATAAAAGGCTTCTATGATTTCATCATTCATACACTCTTCATTACCAAAACTATTTTCAAGGTACTTAATGAAATGTTCACAAAATTCACAAAAATCTTCAAACACCAAGAATGAAGGAATAGATTCTGCATAATGCTTAAAGAATGTTATATGGAAATATTTAAGAGAGTATAAGCTACCTGGTTTTAAACCTTCATACCATAATCTTGCTTTCCCCTCTAGAGTAGCCATAAACATTTTCATCAAACAATCCTCACGAAATTCAACCCCCATCTTACATATGTGTATGTGAAATCTAATCAAGTGCAAGACGGCATCATTTCCTTTCCCATCTTCAAATTTAGGCAAATATTTTTTCCAATCTATGTGAGGAATATGATTTGGAAAGCTAGGAATATGGAATTGATTCATTGGAGCATACCTTGAAGATATGTAATCCATCTTGAAGTAGTGGAGTGATCAATAAAATCTTTAGGCTACTGATTCTTTGGACACTGGAGTCGCCAGTGAAAATTTAAATTTCTGGATTCTTCTACTAGTGGAATCACCTTCAAACTGATTTTTTGATGTGTGGAGTCACCAAAGCAGGAATATAGACAATATGTGCCTAAGTGTTTGTTGCTCTCGGGCCTTAGAACTCAACCATGTCGTTCTTTCCCAGGGAAAAATTTTCAATTTCATCCCAGACAATGGCGCCAAAATGTTAGCACTCTGTAAATTTTGTCTGGATGATAGACAAACGACAGAGGTAATTGTTTCAACCAACTTTAGAGTTGGGCACTAGCCTTCTCAGCTCAGAGAGGGCTCTCTCGTGTCACTTGTTGTTCTTTGGCAATCAATGGCTAGATTTGGTTTTGTTTTGGGGGTTTTTATAAATTTATTGGCCAAGAAGAGGAGGGACACTCAGGGCTATGGAGTCAAAATTCTGAAAATGAATGAAAACAATGACTGGCTAGTAGAACTCTCCAGAGGATAAAGGCTAAATGAGGCAATGAATCTGGGTTGTAAATTGAAATTTGCAGAGTGTAAGAGGTAAGGGGGAAACAAGTAACTGCATCAAAGCATTGATTAAATTAATTCTGAATTAGTTAGGAAGAAATACACATAGTTTAAATTTCTTCAGCCGAGAGCATCACAAGATGAATTCTGGGCCTTTGACTATCCAATTTAAACAGAAGAAAATGCAGATGGAATTAACGAACACAGTAAATACATACAATGAGAGAAGACAAAACTCATATCACCACCATTAGACTCTTTTCATAGAGACTTCAAAGCTTATGCATATGTATTCAATTCAGCTCCAGAAAATTACAATGGAGTTCAGAACAACCAGAATTTGTGCCCTTGCACTTCTGCCCACCATTAATACATTTGAAACCTCTATCATTTGTACAATTTTGAGTTCCTTTAGTTAGAAACTGATTAGAATAGTTGAACTGAAACATTTCAGCTTCTAAAACTAAGTACAATGATTTCAAACGACATTTTTCATTCAGCTCCTTCCTATGCCACTTTCTCTTTGAAATGTCACTTATACTCTTTCAAATCTAATTCCATTTATCCATATTCTCATTAAATATTTGGGAATAATATGTTTGAATAAAAATAATTCCCAAATATTTTTCTATCATGTAGAATTAAATTTCCATGATTTAATTCATGCCCATGGTTTTTTAAAACTATTTATTGCTTGGTTCCCATGGTTTTGAAAACCATGTCTTGTTTTCCCAATTTACCATTTCACTGTGAAAAACCTTTACTATGTCTTGTTTTTTCCAATTTACCGTTTCACTGTGAAAACCATTGACTGGTTTGTTTCAAATGGTTTTGAAAACCATGTCTTGGTTACCATCTTTGGTAAAATACTTTTACTCTATGTCTTTTACTTCTGTAAAACCTTTGGATAAAAATTTATCCAAGTCTTCCTTTCACGTGCATCTTCCCATTTAATTATTTTCCATGGAAATAAACATTAATCTCTTTAATTTGTAAAATTTGAATTTTACCTCTGTAAAACAATTTCACCGGGAGGAAGAATATCATTTATTGGAAATTCCATAATTATTATTGAAATGCACTCCTGGAAAATGTGTCTCACATAAACCATATGATAAATGGTTTCATTTATTATTTCGGGCTTGGGATGATTCACCACGTAAGGACACGTCTCCCCGACCAAAAACCATCGATTTACATATCGGCCAGCCTTCACATAATCAACCTATGCACTAATTCTTCGCCCAATGTGTATGTGTGCCCTCCATCCACCCTTTGACTTTTCCACATTGTAAATTGAGATTCATGCCCATGATTTGACGTGATTCCATAAATTAAATATTCAATCAAATATTAATATAAATATTTTACTATAAAAATATTTATATTAATAATAATAAACCTTTTTTCTATTTTCTAAGGACTTTGGGCATATGAGTCTTATCACATGACTTTGTGGATAGGATAAGGGTGCTTAAGCTTTAATAAAAGGAATATTTTTTATTTTCAACGTGAATATGGTAATAACAGTAAAAATGAATGAAGTGATGGAACCGAGGGATTTAGATAAGCATTTAGGCCAGATATAGGTTTGGGATATTTGCCAAATTTTTGACTCATGGAGGACATGACTATTTTGGATGATCAGTCGAGTGAAGGATTTAGGTGATGGGAGCTTGACGGAGCTAGTGAAAAAGTTTTAAAATCTAAGTGGAAAGATAGCACAAGGACAAGATGCTTTGGAAAAATTAATGCAAATTAGCATGTGATAAAATCGTGGTTGTATGGGCCTTGAACAAATAGATGTGAAGGAGCTTACATAACTCCATTACACCGCTCAGTTTGGATTTTATGCCCCCGGACCAAAATGATAACATGTCCCTAAATGGATTGAGGAGGCATGTTGCAACTCATGATAAAACTCTAACCGAGCCTTGAATGGAAGAACCGTCGATTACATTAGATTTGGGGCACCTGGTTGCAACTAGGAGGACCCCTTCGCTATCATTTTGTTGCTCAAAAAAGGGTTTGTTGGAGGATCTATGGAACCGGGGTTTTTCTTAGTGAGGCATAGTGCAATTTCTCAACAAGTGGTCGATTTTGAAGAACATTTCAACTAGGGGAACCCCTCCACTATCATTTTGTTGCCCAGAAAAGTGTTTTGTTGGAGTATCTCAGGAAATAGGGTTTTGCTCAATGAGACACAGTGTAATTTCTAAACAAGTGGCCGATTTTGAAGAACAATGTGTCGGGCAATTTTGGGTTGCGTGGTCGCGTGGTCCTTGGCCAAACATATGTAAAATATCTTATGGAACTTGGTTATTATGCTTAGTTTGGATTTTATGCCCCTAGACCAAATTGTCAACATGTCCCTAAATGGCTTGAGGAAGCGAGTTGCAACTCGCGATAAAACTCTAATTGGGCCTTGGATTAATGAAATATTAGTTGAATTATATTAGAGGCACTTGGTTACAGCAAGGAGGATCCCTCCACTATCATTCCCTTTCCAAGAAAAGCATTTGTTGGAGGATCTCCAAAACTAGGGTTTTTCTCAGTGAGGCATAGTGCAATTTCTAAACAAGTGGTTGATTTTGAAGAACATTTTGTCGGGTGATTTTGGGTAGTGTGGTTTCATGAGCCCTGGCCAAAAATATGTGTGGGAGATTATGAAACTTTTTTATTCCACTCGGTTTGGATTTTATGCCTCTAGACCAAATTGCCAACATGTCCATGAATGGCTTGAGGAGGCGAGTTGCAACTCATGATAAAATGTTAATCCTGCCTCAGACAAATGAACTGTCAGTTGCATTGGATTTGGGGCACTAGGTTTTAGATAGGGGGACCCCTCCGTTGTCATTTCGTTTCCCAAAAAAGAGGTTTTTGGAGGATCTCAGTAATTAGCTTTTTTCTCAGTGAGGCACAATGCAATTTCTGAACAAGCGGTCGATTTTGAAGAACAATATGTCGGACGGTTGTAGGCAATGTGGTCTCATGGGCCTTGGCCAAACATATGTGTGGGAGATTATGAAACTCTGTTATACCGATCGTTTTGGATTTTAGGCCCTCAGAACAAATTGTCAACATGTCCCTGAATGACTTGAGGAGGCGATTTGCAACTCGCAATAAAAATATAACCAAGCCTCGGATGGATGAAGTGTTGGTTGCATTGGATTCGAGGTATGTGGTTTCAGCTAGGGGGGGAGATCCACTATCATTTTGTTGCTCGAAAAAGCGTTTTTTGGAGGATTTCATAAATTAGGGATTCTCTTAGTCATGCACAATGTTATTTATGAACAAGTGGTCGATTTTGAAGAACATTGTGCTAGGCGATTTTGTGTAGCATGGTCGCATGGGCCTTAGATGAAAAAACATGTGGGAGCTTATGGAACTCTGTTATGCCACTCGGTTTTTATTTTATGACCCCAGAACAAATTGTCAAGATGTCCCTAAATGGCTTGAGGAGGTGAGTTGCAACTCGCAATAAAGCTCTAAACTATCCTCAGATGGATTAACCATCAATTGCATTGGATTCAGAGCATCAAATTAGAACTAGGGGGTCTACTTTGATTTCATTATGTTTTCCATAAAAATGTTTGTTGGAGGATCTCAGGAACCAAGGTTTTGGTTAGTGAGGCATAGTGCAATTTTTAAACAAGTGGTCAATTTTGAGGAACACTATGTCAGGCAATTTTTGGTAGCATGGTCACGTGGACCTTGGCTAAACAAATGTGTGGGAGCTTACGTAACTCTGTTATGTTGCTCGATTTGGATTTTATGCCCCTGGACCAAATTGACAACGTGTCCATGAATGGCTTGAAGAGAAGAGTTATAATTCACGATAAAACTCTAATCGGGCCTCATATGAATGAACTATTGGTTTATTTGGATTTGGAGCACCTAGTTATAGCTAGGGGCACTCCTTTATTGTCATTTCATTGCCCAAAAAAAATGTTTGTTGGAGGATCTTCGAAACTAGGGTTTTGCTCACTGAGGCATAGTGCAATTTCTAAACAAGAGGTCGATTTTGAATAACATTGTGCTAGGTGATTATGGGTAGTGTGGTTGCATGGGAATTGGCCTAAAAAATGTGTAGAAGCTTACAGAGCTCCATTTTTCCACTCGATTTGGATTTTATGCACTTAGACTAAATTTCCAACATGTCCCTGAATGGTTTGATGAGGCAAGTTACAACTCGTGATAAAACTCTAATTGGGCCTCAGATGGAAAAAACCATCAATTTAATTAGATTTGAGGAACCTGGTTACAACTAGGTATATTCCTCCATTTTCATTCCAATTCCCAAAAAAGTGTTTGTTGTAGGATATCCAGAACCAGGATTTTGCTCAATGAGACACAATGGAATTTCTAAACAAGTGCTTGATTTTGAAGAAAATTGTGTTGGGTGATTGTAGGTAGCGTGGTCATGTGGGATCGGAACAAACAGATGTGTGAGAGCTTACAAAACTCAGTTACGCCACTCGGTTTGGATTTTATTCCCCAGGAAAAAATTGCCAACATGTCCCTGAATGACTTAAGCGGGCGAGTTACAACTCGTGATATAACTCTAATTGGGCCTCTGATGGATGAATAATCATTTTCATTGGATTTGGGGCACTGAATTTTATCTAGGGGGACCCCTCTGTTGTTATTTTGTTGCCCGAAAAATCCTTTGCTGGAGGATCTCATGAACTAGGGTTTTGCTTAGTGAGGCATAGTGCAATTTTTGAACAAGTGGTCAATTTTGAAGAACACTGTGTCAAGAGATTATGGGTAGCATGGTCATGTGGAACTTGGCCAAACAAACGTATGGGATATTATGAAACTCCGTTATGCTGCTCGATTTAGATTTTATGCTCCTAGACCAAATTGCCAACATGTCCTTGAATGGCCTGAGGAAGCGAGTTGCAACTCACGATAAAACTCTAACTAGGCCTCGGTTGGATGAACCTACAGTTGCATTTGATTCAAGACAACAATTTAAATCTAGGGGGACCCCTCCAATGTTATTTTGTTTCCCAGAAAAAGCATTTTTTGGAGGATCTCAGGAACCAGGGTTTTGCTTAGTGAGGCACAATGCAATTTCTAAAGAAGTGGTCAATTTTGAAGAACATTGTGCTAGGAGATTATGGGTAGTGTGGTCACATGGACCTTGGAAAAATAGACATGCGGAAGCTTACAGAACTCTATTATGCCACTTGGTTTGGATTTTATTCTCTTGGACCAAATTTCCAACATGTCCCTGAATGGTGTGAGGAGGCGAGTTGCAACTCATGATTAAAATCTGACTGGGCCTCAGATGGATGAACCATCAATTGCATTAGATTCAAGGCACCCATTTATATTTAGGGGGACCCATTTGATGTCATTCATTTTCCCGAAAAAGGATTTGTTGGAGGATCTCTAGAACTAGGGTTGTGCTTAGTGAGGCATAGTGCAAACAAAGGAAAGGAAAGGCTAGGAAATAAATGAAAGAAAAGGCAAGGCAAGGCTAGACATGGCAAGGAAAGGAAAGGAAATCCAAGACAAGCGAAGGAAATCCAAGACAAAGGAAGGCAAGGCAAGTCAAGACATGCAAAAGCAAGGCAAGGCTAGGCATGCAAGGAAAGCAAAGGCAAGGCAAGGCTAGACATGACAAACCAAGGCAAGGCAATGCATGGAAAGACAAGGCAAGGGAAGGAAAGGAAAGGAAATCCAAGCCAATCCAAGACAAGGAAAATAAAGGTAAGGCAAGGTTAGGCCAGCAAAGGAAAGGCAAGGCAAGGCAAGACATGGCAAGACAAGGAAAGCATGGCAAGACAAGGAAATCAAGGCAAGGAAAGAAAAGCCAAGCCAAGAGAAAATAAGGCAAGGTAAGGAAAGGCAAGGAAAGGCTATACATAGTTCCCTAACAACAAAAATGAACCACAAAATGCAAGAATACCATAAAAACAATAAAATGAAACCAAAATTCCAATCAATCATAAATATGAAATATTTGTTCAATTATTACTTTTACACATTAAGAAATTTCCAATGGCATCATTTGTCTCATCTTTCTAGTGCTTACTACATATGTTTGACAATTTAACATCTTGTATGGAAAGGAAGGGAAATACAAGGTAAGCCAAGACAACCCAAGCCAAGACAAGACAAGACAAGGCAAGGCAAGGTGAGGCAAGACAAGAAAAGTCAAGGCAAGGCTAGGAAAGGCAAGGGAAGGGAAGGCTAGGCAAGGATAGACATGGCAATACAAGACATGGCATTGAAAGGATAAGAAAGACAAGGCAAAGAAAGGAAAGGAAAGGCAAGCCAAGACAAAGCAAGGTAAGGCAAGGAAAAAAAATAAAAGGAAAGGAGAGGCTAGGTAAGCAAGGCAGGGTAAGGAAAGAAAAGACAAGGAAAGGCTAGGAAAGGCTATACATGGAAAGATAATACATGGCATGGAAAGGCTAGGTAAGACAAGGCAAGGCAAGGAAAGGAAATCAAGGCAAGACAATACAAGACAATGTAAGGCTAGGATAGGCAATCAAGACAAGGCAAGGCATAAAAAGGAAAGGTATGAAAAGGTATGGCAAGGAAAGTAAAGGCAAGCCAAGATGAGGAAAGGCAAGGAAAGGCAAGGAAAGAAAAGGAAAGGCAAAGCTAGGAAAGAAAGGCAAGGTAAGGAAATAAAAGGAAAGGCAATAGAAAATGCTAGACATGGCAAGACAAGACATGGCATGAAAAGGCTAGGAAAGACAAGGAAAGTAAAGAAAAGGCAAGGAAAGCCAAGCCAAGCCAAACCGAGCTAAGACAAGGCAAGGCTAGGCTATGAAAGCAAGACAAGGCAAGGCATGGAAAGGAAAGAAAAGGTAAGGCAAGGCAAGCCAAGACAAGGCAAGGAAAGGCAAGCAAAGGAAAGGCAAGGCAAGGAAAGGATAGACATGGCAAGGCAAGGCAAGGAAACACATGGAAAGACAAGGCAAGGCAAAGCTAGGCATGGGCAAGGCAAGGCAAGGCTAGAAATGCGCAAGACAAGGAAATACATGACAAGACAAGGCAAGCAAGGAAGCAAAGGCAAGGCAAGGATAGACATGGAAAGGTAAGTCAAATAAAGGCAAGGAAAGGCATGGAAAGAAAAGGAAAGGAAAGGTGAGGAAAGGAAAGGAAAGGCTATTCATGGTTCCCTAACAACAAAAATGAACCACAAAATACAAGAATACCATAACAACCATTAAATGAACTCAAAATTTCAATCAATCATAAATCTGGAATATTAGTTTAATTATTCCTTTTACATACCTATGGTCATTCAAGTAGACCATGGGGATCACTTCTAATATTGATGGTCTCCATTAACGTCTTGTGCTCAAAGTAAGGAAAGGTGTATCGTACCTTTGATGAGTTCTTACTTGGGATTGTTTGTAGTTGGAGGTTTGTACCAACAACCAAGTTCGTAAAGTGGTGTACAACTTCACCCGGTCTATAATATTGAAATACATAACCACAATTCTTTTGTGTTCTTTCATCCTGTGTCAGATATTCTCCCTTAATAACCATCAACCCAATTGGAAATTCAATGCCTTCAGAGTTTGTTACTAAGAGCATGAGGGCTTTCTTTCCTTCTAAGCAACGTGCCAACCAACAATTAGTGCCCCATTCACTACCTTTTGGGGAAACCATTGTGCATATGTGTTGTGGAAAAAATGGAGTGCCAACACATGAGTCCACTACATGATCAAAGCATAAAACATTGATGTTAGTTATTCAAAATTTAATAGAATATTCATCGACCCCGGTAGTACGATATCTAAGACGTGATCATAATCTGTTGAAATAATTGATTAATTCTCCTCCAACTACGATAATTCCATAGTTATACGTTTACCAATGGGGATTGATACATGATCCCATCTATTAACCCAATCCGTGGATTCACAATCATCCCATTCATTACTACTACATGGACCACAGAAGTAAGATAGTTTTCTTTTTCATATTTCAAATATTGCATTGTTTGATGTTCTAACTGAATGGAATCCACGAATGCCCTGGATTTTTTTGCATTCATACCAATATGATTGATCTACATCGACTACCTCCAAAAAATATCTATTTACATGTCCTTTCCTGGGTGGTTGATCTTCATGGTTTCTTGTTTCCTCTCCCATTACTGAAAAACACCATTCAACAATGGATTTTGCATCTAGAATGAGGGAAGTAGTTGTGAACTTCATCTCTTTCCTGTGCAACATTGTTTTTATGCATGCGCCTACCCCATCATGGTCCCCTTTCTTATGCCCAGATTCAAAACAATTCCAAATATGTGGTACCTTGAGTTTTTTTTGCAACATACACAACCATTGAAATACATGAGCATTTTTTAACAGGCCCGCACAACCATCTGACCAAATCCAATGTTGATCCATCTGTATGTTCTTCTCCTTGAGGTGATTGTAAAAAAACTGAAATAAATGTTGTACGTAGGATAATTCATGGCATCGATCATCGCTTATGTCAAAGTGATACTCCTTCAATATAACTCAATTTGTTTTGTTACTATCCATCCCATGCATGTATGTGATATGGACTATTATGATGACCTTCTCTGAGTGATAATATTGGCTTCAGATCTCATTTTACAGTTGAATGGTGTAGTTCTTAGTAAAATAAACCACTGATAAGACAATACAAACATATTGTATCTCTACATGTTCTAAAATGTCCGTCCTTCCATCGATCCACATGGACATTGTTAACGCTCTGTAAATTCCCAGAGGTTGTCGGAAGGTAGAAGAAATTTATCAGAGGTAACTTTATCCAACCAATTTGAAACTGGTATCTAGCCCTACCAGTTTCAAAGAGGGATCTCTCTGTAAGATTTAGATATGTTTCAGGTTTCAGATATTAGGCTAATTAAATAAATGGGACTGTGTTGTTTTGTTTTATAAAATGGCTGAAATATTGCTTATGCATCCATTGGGCTATGGGGTCTGTGTTAATGTTTGATATCTGAGAACAAATTTTATTAGGTTTCTTCACAGGGAAGGATAATGCCAATGTTGGATCCTTGAGAATTTAAAATGATGGATAGCAGAAATAGATCAGACGATCAACTACAACAAAAAAGCATTGAAGAATTTCGTTATCACAGCATCAGAAGATAAACATTTAGATCTTTAAAATCCAGAAACAGAGTATACGAAGATCAATTATGCAACTTTAACCTCTTTTAAATGATCAGATATATAAAACAAAATGATAACGAAGTAACATAAACCATTCAACGAAGAGGAGTAAACATCACCAACAGTTAACACGCAGGAATCCTATGAATCGTCCTTTTTATTACTGGTAGATCTCTTCAAAAATATTACAGTTTATAGCTTGCTTGGGCATAAAGATCAACCCTCAATACTTTGAAGTTTGAAGTATTTATAAGAAAAATTACAATTGATCCTGTCATTATGATCAAGACGTGGTAGAATTTGAATCTAACAAACTAGATAACAAAATACAGAATTGTAGGAACTGCTAATGATCTGTCAAATTTCTTTGAGATGATTTCGGAAATGTTGTTGGTGAGTCATCAACTTGACTTTGACTGATCTATGTGCTAATTTGTACATCCACATCATCTTCTATTTGATCAAGTCACACAGGTTGTCCCATCTCTGCTGACTGGGGATGTTGACTTTGAGCAGCCTTCGGTACACCTCTTCTGTCTTTGTGTACTTAGTGAAGGTGGGTTTGGTGATGAAAAGATACTTTATCTCTTGTTGAATACTCAGGTCTAATCTCATAGTTTCCAAGAATGCTTTGCCCGTGATGCTGCCTTTTATGCCTGTGAACTTGGACCCATCCTTTGCCACTGTGAGAATCTTATGTTTATAATCTAAGAGAGTAATCAACCTATTATTGATCACAAATAAGCTTGGGAGACCTTTCTTCTGCAAAGATTCAGTCTTACTGAAAAACCTTTGTACCGTGACATCCATTGCTTGAACTCTCTCCTCGAGTTGCATCATTAGTCCCCTCTTGGTCAAGACTCTCTTAACTTCAAGAATTGTTTCATTCATGTCATCAATTTGCAAGGCTTCCATCTCTTCTTTTGATTTTGAATTTAAGAATTTGATTATCTCGTTGGCCTCCGTAGGCATTTCTCCCAGTTCTCCCTTTATCTTGTCGATGGCATGTTTGGCTTTCTACACTAGATCATGTTGTTCAAACATGATTTGTATTAGGGGCCAATTCTCTGTCACTGATTGACAGATGTCCATCCAAATATTTTCTTTAGCCTCTGACAGAGTCTTAGCCATGATTGTTTCTGTCTGTGGCTGTTGCAGTTCATGTTTGAGTTTGTCTGACTTATATCTCTCAGTGTTGTAGCTGGCCTAGAATGTGGAATTCAACTTTTCGATATTTTGAATCTCTTCTTGCATTTTTCTGATTGCTACCCCTTGCAGAGTCATATCTTCCATTACTTTTTCCAATTGGTCTGTTGCATCTGGAGCTATCACTGATGTTGTTGCTGGAATTTCCCCTATGGTAGTTGATGTTGTCGTCGTTGTACTGACTCCTGTGATCGGGACTGCATTCAATGGTATGACTGCCATTGGTACATTCTGCTCTTTCTCCTTGACCAACTTGTCTAGCTCTGCTTCCATTTCTTTAATTTGAGTGTTTTGCTCCATGATCAACTTCAACATCTCCTCTTTCTGGCCTTTAGTCTCGGCCATCTATTTAGCCTGTGGGTCTACAGTAGAAGAGATTTTCTTCCTCAGAGAAGTTATGTTGGCATTATTCTTTTTTATCAGCTCTTCTGTATCTTTGATATTAGTCAGATCGTACCCAATTTCGAGTACCAGTTCTTCCATGGACTTAATTTTTTTATCCTTTGCAAAACATGACACCTTCTCCAGCTTCAACTGAGTCTAGACATTGTTCAACGAAACCTGTAGCTTTGTTGCAGTCATGGAGGTGTTTTCCAAGGTGGATAAAATCATTTCTCCAGTCTATCTTTTTAAATCCATCTGATCAGTTGGATGTACGTCTACAACATCAAACTCGAACCTTTCCCTTTTATAATCAAAAATTGTTTTGGGCTTGGGTACCTGTGCCTACAAGTAGGCCATGTGCATTCTCCCCTTTTTTGTATCAAAGGTGGATAATAGTCTATGCTGAGATGTGGATGTTTGTTTCCAAAATTGATCATAGGTACTATTCATCAACATCTCGTTTTTCTTCTTAATTAGGTTATATTTCTCAAAAAGGTTCATCCCTACAGGCTCCTATGCGGCCCTAGTCGGTAATGTTGTATCACCTTGCTTCTTCGATGAGGAGGTGGACATCATCAGCTGGCTTCCTGAGGAAAATGGAGAATGTTCCCCTTCCATGGTGAAATAAACTAAGTCTCTTCTCCACCAGACCTGTCAGGTGTATGACTGGTCTTGGGACTTTTTCTATAAACCTGGAAATCATCTGTTGAGACTTCAGTGACTGAGGGAGATACATCTTTCCTGGGTCTTTTCTCTACTGGTGCCTGAGGGGTATCAGTTTGTGAAATAATGGCAGAAGGGGGATGTTCTTTGGTATCTATCAGAGTGTTCTCCTCCCACTCTATCTGGTTCATGAATTTCTCGATCTCTGGTTTGGGAACATGGGCATATGGAGAGATTTTATTCCTTAGTCTGGTTTCTGCAATGACACCACAAGGATCATAATGCCATGGGAAACTTTGCTTGAACTTCATCTCCAGTAAAAAATTGTTTGCTTCTTCTCCTATCACTCTGCTATTGCAGATGAAAGAACCTATTTGACCTTTAATCTTGAGTTGTTGTTTCTTTTTATAGGCCACAAAATGAACATCATCAGAGTTGTTCATTTGTCTAATGTATTCCAAGGAAAATATCCTGACAGGCAGGAACTTTGGCAGCTTGTAGGGGGTCAGCTCACACCCATAGACTATGATCTCTATGTGGTCCTAGTATAAATACCAATCCCCTGTTTTAGAAAGGTTTGATAGCTGCAAGATTCTCTGAATCTCTTTGTTTATTCTAGGCTCTTCCCGCTCGCTTAACATGCTTACCACTGGATGGAAAAATTGGTCAACGAAATGCTTAAAACTGAACTCGGACGAGTTCCTCCTTACCAACGATGTCCAGGCTGTAACCAGCTATGGATTTCCCTCTGTGTTGAGATTCTGTAGGAGAAAAGAAAACTTCTTTGACTGGAAAAAAGGAACATGTAGGCTAGTATTGATGAATACTGGAACATTCCTTCGGTGGGAAATTTGAAAAGTTGTTCGTGAATGTTATTAGCCAAAAATTGGCTGAAGTTGAACTGGGTGATGGCTTTATCTTCGGAGGAGAAAATGGACATCAAACCTAGGATGGGTTCGTCCACCCATTCGTCTGAATAGTACCCAAGCAGACAACACAGAGAAGAAATTATTTGGTTGCCTTTTGCTGAAAACATGGAGGAATGGTAAGGGGAATTTTTCTTGGGAAATTGGGTACTCTCCGGGAGGAACAGTTCGAAAATTTGTGCTCTTTGGGGAAATGATAACTTTTGGTACATTTCGGTTAAAATTTCAATGGTGAAAGGGGAAAAGGATTAGGATCTGGGAATTTGCATCATCTGGTCAATGGCTTCGAGTGTAATGGTAAACAAGGTCTCTCCAGATGATGAGACGATAGCTCTGTGACTGGGAAGATAGTGCGCCTGGCACTTGAGGGAGAACTCAGGAAAATGGTGAAATTGGGAAAAAAGATACAGTGGGAGATGGGACTCCCAGAGTCCAATATCATCACTCTGGTCTAGGAAGGTATCTTTGAACCATGAGTGTAAATCATCAAAATAAAATTCACATTTGGGTTCTGAGATCAAGTAATCTTTGTCGGCTAGAGGGATCCGATCGAGGTCGACGGGAGGCGAGAGGCATGGATTTTCATCTATCTCTGAGTGTTTGGACTTTGGCGCCATCACTTCGACTGGTCCCTGAAAAGAATCTTAAAGAGAACGACGTTGACTGCAATGTCCAAAGATCAATGGCGGTTGAAGGAGAAAAGTTGAGGAGGACGATGATTTCAGTGATGTCTAGATCATGAATGGTGAAAAAATGGTGAAAAGCGGGATTATCTGAACGAACGGATATCCATTGTGGCACGAGGGACAAGTCAACAGGTTTACTGGATATGTTTGGCCGCATTGATTGGCCATCAGATATCTCGTGGATGAGGTGGAGGGTAACATATAGGTGATGGGTTCATGAGGATGACGTGGAGGATAGGGAGTGGAGGATAAGAGAATGGGATGTGATGTGTTACGGGTGATTAGGGGGGGAAAAGGTACGCTGGCATAATAACAACGCATGACTTGCAAGCGGCGGTAGTGGAGTGTGACATCATGAGGAGACGGTGGTATGGAAAACTGGTATGGCAGTTTAATCGGAGGGGGGGGTAGGCGGTAACTGGTTTGGAGCAAAGGAGGGGGGGGGTGAGTTAACACAAACGCACCATGTTAGGATGGGGCCCACCGGAGAATACCACCAACTCGGACCCCCCCCCCTCCATTAAAGGTAGAACGGTCGGGGGGGTCCAATATTCCCTATCGGTCGTAGATATAAGCGTCGTTTGCTCAAGTGTTGATCTAGGCACATCGTTTAATCATAGAGCATAAATCACATTACATTGAAAAAACTTAGGATAGCGTCATTTTGTGGGTTTTTTGCGCTGCTTCTTTTCATTTTGCCACCAAGGGGTTAGAACACAACCTTCTAACATCAAAACAAAGAATCTCATCCAACTTTGTGCTTGTTTTATTGAAAGAAAATCCAAACTAACCTATGTCCTAATCTATTTACCTAACACATTTAACCCAGATTAGGCTGTTGGGCTAAAAATTACTCTACCCTGGGGCTATTTGATCAAGTTTAAATGGTTTGATCAAATTTATTCACTAGCTAATCTAACTAACTTGGCTAAGATTAAACAGTTTAGGCAAACTTTATTCACTAATCCTATCAGCATAAATTCAAAAGACTTGACCATGGTTAGACTGTATGGATCAAGACATTCTTATTGCATGGGGTTCATCATTTTTATTTTCATACCCTCTTTTATTCTTTCTTTCTTTTTATTTTCTTTCTTTTTTTTTCTTTCTTTTCTTTTCTTTTGTAAATTATTTGTAGAATGAAATATTATTTACAACCAAAAATACAACAAGAGTAAACAATTTCCAGTCGCTAGTTGATCCTATGAAACATAGGGTTATAACAGACATGATGAACATATTTTCATGTATTTTCAATGAAGTCCTTGATGAAGTCACATACTCGTACTTGGGAAGTCACCAATTGTATCATTTTTCTTTCCCTCTCTCCATCAATATCATATGCAACATATTTAAATCTTTGCAATTCAACGTCCTTCATCCCCAATTCATACTCATCACTTACATGGATGCACTTTCTTAGTAATTCCATTCCACCGCACTTGGGGCATGTCCCATCTAAGTAATATTTTTGATAAAATGTACAACACTCTAGCCTTGTACACAAGATCTTGTGAATAAAGTATTTAGATGATGACGATGACAATACAACCAAGCATTCCTACACAAGGGTGTTATGTAATACACAATATGTGTGTGTGTGTGTGTGTGTGTCATAATAATAACCATACTCAATGTAATATCTACAACAACACGTGTTATGAATTGTGTTTATTCAAACATACCAAGGCTTGCATTTATTTAAATATCTTTGGCCCAAGTTAAGTGCACTATGTATTGTCCTGAATCTCTCATATAATTATGTATGTGTCATGTCAGTAAAGTGTTTAATATGGGTTTCACGGTCCCTAGATCCTTCTCATTTTTAGTACATCTTTTTAGTTGGAAGCAGGCCTAGTTTTCTCATGCTAGAAATCATATACTAGTCCCTTAACTGCTCCAATTAACTTCATGTCAGGATGAGGAAACCTAACAATGAAGGCCCGCAAATATGTTGGGCCACTTATGTCAAGTCTATCTCATCTATTAGAATACTTTCTAATGGTTTTGGTATTTCATTTAATTTCATTTCTTGTGATCTTGCTAAAAATTGATTGTGACAAGACACGTCGAGCTGCATTATGGTCTTTAGAACAAGATTTCTTCCCATTCTTTGAAAATCATCCACAAGGTTTCTGACAATATGATGGCGTTTTTTTTAAATTTTGATTGTTTTAATGCCTAAAATTCTCCCAACAACAGTCAAACTTCTAGATTTTAACAAAGCCAAAAATAATTGACATTTAGCGGCATCAGATTTTGGTTCAAAATAGTCTTTAATGATTTTATAAGAATGATAACAATAGTCCAGTTAAGTAACTTAACTTTAAGTGATGTTAGATAACTTTCATCCACCTAAATGTGTTTAGGATTTATTTATTGCACATTGTTTAATCTAGATAGGGATGATGAACCTATATGCTGGCACTCTTGACCTTCCTATTGTGGAGTTAACAACGTTGCAGTTATTTCCCCTTCAATCACTGAAAAATTAATTCTCGGAGGAGAGTGGACATTCCCATGACTAGTTTTTGGAACATATGACTATCTAGCAAGAGGTTGCATGACATGAACTTCTTAGCCAGAAGGTTGTGCACCAATTGCCTCTCTAATTTCATCCATTGCATATTAATCAGCTCCAAGCAAATCCTCCATCATCTGGTCATCCAAAAAAACTTGTCTTGATGAGATAGTGATTAGAGGTATAATAAATTTCTGAACTAGATTGGTCTCTAATGAAATCCCACACTTTGCATGTGTTGATGGAGGAGAAACAACAACAACATCTATTTTGCTAGAAATTGGATTTCCCTTTGCTGAAAGATCGTGTTTTGACAAACATAAAATTTCATTTTCTCTTTCTTCATTTACCTTTTGAATGGGTTTTATTTCCTATAAGATTTTCTACTTCGATTATGTAGCTTCCCCATGTTTAAAGAGAACAATTGTCTTCCAAGCACTCCACAACAAGTTTTCTTTCCAATGACAATCGTCTTCCAACTACACTAATTTCTCTTGGTATTAAAAAGGAAGACACAACTAACAATTTCAATTACAATTACACAAATTTGTCTCGGCATTACATAAAAAGACACAACTAACAATTCCAATTCCAATGACACAAATTTGTCTTCCAATTCTTCCCACAATTGTCTTCCAATAGCACAAAATTGTCTACCAATTAAACAAGAAGAAAAAAAGAATAAAAGCATGTATGTTGTTGCTATTTTTTCATGCGGATGTTGTACATGTTCGATTTTTTGGGATAAATTAGGTTGAGGAGCGTTTCGGGCACATATAATTGCCAAGAAAAAATGCACACATGTTCCTGTTGGGCAAGGATGAGCGCCAAGCACACTCAACCTCATTTCTTTCAATTCACAAAAGCGTGTTTGTTTTCTTAATGCAATTTATATAAAATTTATTGAATAAATATGTATAGAGTTTTTGGGACAACTAGGACCTAAGGGCTTAATATTGGAAATTTTTTGAAGCATAGAGTAGTATTTATAGCACCAGGATGGAGGTGCAAGGGTTATGGGACTTTCAACAAGAGGTATAGGCATAGTTCATTAAGGACTCGGATGTGGAGGGGGTTAAGGGTCGAGTATAGGTTATGACTAGGCTTAGATGGAGATAGGGGGGTTTAGGTGATGGTCATGTTCATGGCCATAGTATAGGTCTAGGTCATGGTCTAGGTATAGCTCTAGGTCTAGGTCATGGTCATCATCATGGTCATCGTATAGGTCTAGGTCATGGTCTATGGTCTAGGTCTAGGTCTTTCCATTCATTTCCATGTCTAGATATTTCTATGTATAGGTCTAGGTATAGGTCTCACCATGTCTAGGTCAAGGCCATTTCTT
>JASDQU010305418.1:22632-33501 GCA_032191745.1 Picea mariana
GAAATGTGGGATAAACTTATTAACAGTTATGAAGGAAATGAGAAAGTAAAAGGTGCCAAACTTCAAACATATAGATTGAAATTTGAACAACTAAAGATGAATGAAGATGAAACAATTAGCAAGTATTTTTTAAGAGTTGAAGAACTTGTAAATGCTATGAAGGGTCTAGGTGAGATGTTTGATGACTCACTCTTAGTTCAGAAGATTTTAAGATCTCTTCCTGATAATTTTAATCCAAAAGTCTCTGCAATAGAAGAATTAAATGATCTCAAAACTCTGTCCATTGATCAACTTCTAGGAACTCTAACTGCATATGAAATGAGAATTAACAGAGATAAATCCAGTACTAGAGAAGCATCTTTTAAAGCAGACAAGAATACTGATTCAAAATTTGATGACATTGAGGAAAAATTTGTGAGAAGGTTAAAGAAAGGATCAGGAAAATATCAAGGGAAGTTTCCCTTCAAATGCTTTAACTGTGGCAAGATAGGTCATTTTTCTTCTAAGTGTCCCCATCAGAAAAAGGGCCAGAACTCTGATGATGAAAATAATTACAAGTACAATAAATATAATAAGAAGAAAAGTTTGGTTGCAAATAATGACCATTCCTTAGAAGACACCGATAGTGACTCATCCGATGAGGATAAGAAAAATGACTTTGTACTTATGGCCAAAGAGGATCATGATAATAAAAGCACGAGCAATGATGATAATGAGGAAGAAGATGTGGTGGATTTGGAAGGAGAACTAATTAGTGCACTGGAAGAAATTGATAGACTCAGATCTAAAAACAAAAAGCTAAAACAAGTGTTAATACAGTTTGAAAAAGATAGTAAAGAACCTGATGAAGATTTCACTCTGCTGAAAGTGGAATTAGAAGAGGCAAAGAAGATAGAAGACATATTGAAACAACAATTGTCAGAGAAGAAACTCAGGTGTGAATCCTTAGAAGAAGAAATAGTAAAGACCAAAAAAGTAATGGATAAATTCAAACGACTGTATCATCAAAATCTGCCAAGTATAAAAGCATCAGAAGAATTAACCTCCATTCTAAATCAACAAAGAAATTCAAAGTTGAAAGTTGGATTGGGATATGAAGAAGGATCAAGTAGTGATCATCCAATTAACACTGATTCTATCAAGTTTGTCAAATCCTCAAACATTGACAACAGTCACCCTGTAGAGACAAAGAAATAAGATCAACCATCAAAATGGAATGAAAGGAAAAAACCCAGAACAGAATTTGTAGACTAGAAAGTTAATCGACCTCCTCAAAGAAGACATACTTTTTCAAGGTACAAAAATTTCTTCTATGGTTATTGTTTTTTCTGCTCTAATTTTGGACACAAAGCTATAAATTGTTCTCTAAGATTTAGATATGAACAATTAAGATACTCAATGAATAACTATCTACCACAACAAATATTGAGACAGCCAAGCCATAAACATTCACAGATTATGAATCATGTGATGACTGGAAGAAGGACACATGAGAAACACAACAACAGGTATGAGCATAACAATCGTTATGATCTTTTATACAGTGAATCAGAATGCTACATCTATCAAAATTATGGACATAAGGCAACAAACTGTCATTTAAAGAAATACAACCCAGATCAGAATCTCACTGATGAAAATGTCAAAGTGTGGAAGAAGAAAGTAGATGACAAATGTGGTCTAGGGCTATCAGCCCAAAATAAAAGGAATCTCTGGTATATTGACAGTGGATGCTCCAAACACATGACTGGAGATAGAAGTAAGTTTCTAAATCTAAGTGATAGCAAATCAGAGAATGTAGCCTTTGGAAATGATGCACCTGGAAAGGTGAAAGGTAAAGGAATTGTGAGTTTGAGTAAGGGAAAGAGAAAAGCTCAAGATGTGCTGCTTGTAGAGAATTTGAAACATAACCTGCTTAGTGTCAGTCAAGTCTTTGACCGAGGATGTAAAGTTGTTTTTACCTCTAAAGACTGTAAAATCAAATCTGTGGATTCAAGTAAGCTAGTTGCAAAAGGTATAAGAACATAAAACAATGTCTATGTTTTAAAAGAAGAAGAAGAAGGAGAATGCAACTTAAGAAAATATGATGAAAGTTGGCTGTGGCATACGAGACTTGGTCACCTAAATTTTGATCACATAATCAAACTCAAAAACAACGGGGCAGTAAAAGATATTCGAAAGATATCAAAGCCATATGACTCTATCTGTAAGCCTTGTCAGATAGGAAAGCTTACTCGCACTCAATTCAAATAAAAAAAAATTCATTCAACAGAAAAACCTCTCCAGTTAGTACACATGGATCTATGTCGACCATCAAGGAAAGAAGGTACAGGAAAAGAAAATTACTTTATGTTGATTATTGATGACTATTCTCGACTAACTTGGGTTGCCTTTTTGAAAGAAAAATCTGAAGCACTTGAAAAATTCAAAGTGTTTAAGGCTTTGATTGAGAATCAAACAGGGAAAAGGTTAAAGGCAGTAAGATCTGATAGAGGAGGAGAGTTCAGTTTTGGAAACTTCAAAGAATTCTGTGATAAAAATGGGATTAAAAGAGAGTACACAAATCCAAAGACTCCACAGCAAAATGGAGTTGTTGAGAGGTAGAATAGGTCAGTGCAGCAAATGGCAAGATCTATGATGAATGAAAATAACATGCCTCAGACATATTGGGTAGAAGCAATTCATACAGTTGTTCATATCCTTAACAAAGCTCATCTCAGACCACACAATGACAAGACCCCTTATGAACTTTGGTTTGAAAGACCTGCTTCAATCAAGCATTTCAATGTCTTCGGGAGCACATGTTACATCAAGAACTGTGATGAAAATGTTGGAAAATATGATGACCAGGCTGATGAAGGTATTTTCTTGGGTTATGTTGCAAACAGTAAAGGGTACATATGCTACAATAAAAGACTACATAAACTAGTTGACTGTATAGATGTAAAAGTTGATGAAGAAATTATGATCAGAAATATAAGCAGTGATGAACCAAGAACAAAAGTATACGTAGAGGGTGCTTCCATATTCGAGTTTCACTTGCACCGGTAAGTTTATCTAGTGTTGGTTGGTGTAACTATTCTTCCAACTAGGTAGTGATCTTCTTGTCTTATCTCATAGGAGATTTTCTAGTGTGTGTTGGTATTTAAACGTTAATAGAAATCCCTAGTGTTGCATTGATCTTCTCACACCATGGAGGATCAGGAGCTCCAACAGTTGTGAAGGCGTTTTGGCCTACCATCGATTAATTTGGAGCTACCCCTGCCAACACTAAGGTGAAGACTAGACCAACAAGGATCTTTTGAGGTGACCAGCCCACAGGTAACTGAGTTGGACCCATCTCCGAGAGTTGAACATTTCATTCCATATGAACCACCATTTCTGACCTTGGAGCGGAAGCCCCTGGTTCATATAACCCTCTTCTCACTGATCTATTAGTGCCCATGTTCGTACAGGTTAAACCTTACGAGCGTCAGGTAGTGTCACAAGAAGAGATGGAGACAAATGTTTCTACTTCTTCAAGGAATCCTCATATTCACTCTATGACTGTCACTACAGGGGCTTTTTCGCCTCCAAACCAACCGTCACCAGCCCGGACCACTATGATCTCGACCACCTCTAACTCGAGCAATGGTTTGATTCCATCTATGATGGCGATCACTGATGCTTTCAACCAGAGTGCGACTAGTCCTTTGTTCTCATATGGGATACTTGGCTTTGATACGAACTATGTCCTTTCCTACTCCACTCTATAGACTTTAGGTCTGGGGGCACGGAGCTCCAACGCTCTGTTTGAAGGATCGATGGGGGGCACTTTAGTTCTCTATAATCCTTTACCTTATGGACATTGTCATATACCTCCTTTATCCTGTTGGCTCGACAGTGCTTGCTAGCAATCCACCGGGCCGAATGTAAAATATAGTTCATTTGGAGCAGGTAGTCAAGGACTTCCTTCTTATAACATGTCGGTAGGTTCAACACCATTCTATTTTTCAACATGTTTGTTCACAACGCATTCTCATCACCTTCCATCTCAATCGGGGGCAGCCCCGATTATGGACAACAAAATCCTATGAAGGGTACTATTCCTACAGAGGGGGAAAACTTAGGAATCCCTTCCCCACAAGGACTCTCGAATCCATGGCAGGAATTAGTTCCCTCGTTAGGGATGTCGATTGGGGGAAAATCCTTCTATAGCCAATGTAAACTCGGGCAAGGCTCAGGTCCTAGGCCCGACAAATCGGCAGGAGGCAACCTTTTCAAAAATACTTGGAATGAAACGCAAGCCAGAGCCAACATTGACATTCATAGGAGGAGATTGCAAACAATTCCTAGCAGAGCATAATAACGGATTGGACCTCTTTCCCATTTTTCTGAAAAACCCAAATCTAGTTCTTGAAGATATTACAAGCATGAAGGTTAGTTCATTTAGAAATCCATTTCATGAAATTGCCTAGTTGTTTACAAGAATAATGGGACAGGAATCCACAACTACTGTTTTCCGCATGTCTCTTTATTATTTGTATTTCATAGTCAATGAACAAGCCATTTTTTATTGGGGCAGTTTAATTTCCCATGAAATCTCTTCCCAATTGTCAAGATACAAAAGGGAAAAGATATTTTATATCTCATCCGATTTAGTTTTTGCAATAGCACATTCCTGTCAGTTTCCACAACTATCTCTGTCCAATAATGTCAACTACGAATTCCACCTAGTAACATTTTGGTACCAGACCTTATGGAAGCATAAGGATTCCCACTATTTTTATGAGGTTTTCATGGCTTTTTGTCTATTTTCAAAGTTTTGTTGTTAGGAGAAGATGCTCCCCGCATATCTGAATAGGTAGCTATGTTTTTGGACAAGAAAGGGACACTCAAACATTTGGATAATTACACTGTCATAAGAATTTTTGGCTCAACGGAACAGCCTTCACTCTTTCCATGTCACATTAAATACAAAATGGTTGTTGCAGAAGTAGCACTTCAATACATCTATTGGTTCCATCTATTCCAAAGGAAAAAAAAATAGTTCATTCCTCTGCCTTCGAAAATAGAGGAGTTCACATTGAAAAACGTCAACAAAATTGACAATTTTGTAGCACATTCTATCATATTGAACCTGAGATATGCTGAAGACATGAAAGGTTTCAACCCCTATGATATTTTTAGACAACATTTACAAACACTTGGCCTCAATGATTGTTTTGTAAATAAATATCTGCCCCAAAATAGATATAGTGGCGACAACAGTCCGACCTTTGATGTCAATGAGGTACAAACAGTGCAAAGATGTACTAAATTGTACATGCAACAGGGGAAAGGCCCCAGTGACAAGAGTGTTCAATCCGCAAATACCAGTCCAAAAAGTACTACATCTCGGAGCATCGCTCCAACGACCCATCATAGAAATAAAGAAAACCAGAGTTCTTCAAACGGAGGAGGCGATAATGACCCTACTCAATCTAAATTGATAGTTCTCACAAGCTTCAAGTGAAGAAGAAGAGAATAAAAAAATGTGGGGCAGGCGAAAGAGCCATAAATTCAAAGTGAGAACATGGAACTTGACACTGATCTCGATACCATGATTTGCTTCCTTGATCATCCTGGATACCCCATCCACCATAGATATCCAATGGACATATCCATTACCAAAAAATTTGACAAAGATGAATCCTTTTTGATCCAAAGCATTGTTTTTGATAGCCAGAATAATAAATTGATAATTCATAAAAAAATGTTGAAAATAAGAAAGACAAATATCGTTCAGAGATTGACGTTTCCAACATGCATTCGTCCCAAATCTTTCAACTTCACACCGTGACTGGAGAATCACCTAATGATTCCATAGGAGGCATCGAGAATGAGAATGCCAGATTGAAGGACCGAATCAAGGAATTGGAAGACACTTTCATTCCTATGCCATTGCCTGTCGATCCTTTGGCAATAGCCATGCCTGGCACCAATGCACCCAATGTAAAATCATCCTCCACCCTGATCACATCCTATAAAGCATATGTGGAGAACAATGTAAAAAAAAAGAGTGGAATTAGTTATCAAGGCATGGAAAATATAAGAAACCATCACTTCCCTTGGAACTAGGGCACATAACTTGCTCGAGCTTTTGCAGGCCGAATTAAAAGATGAATAAAATTTCTTTTTAAAAACAGTCATCCCTTTTGGCAAGATTGTCAACAATATGATAGAAACAAAAAGAAGAGAAGAAGATATTCCATCCAAAAACTGCATCGACCAATTGAATGCATGTTGGAAAGAAATAATAAAGAACCTGCATCTCATTGTTTAGTCATGTGAACAAGCCATATCAAAGAAATATATATTATTCACAATGATGTCAAATATAAACTAAGTCGGGAAAACCTACGACTTCCAAGGCCCCCAGTTAATCGCAAACTCCTTTCCCTTAAGTAGACAAGAGTTCGATAAACAGGTTTCTATGTTTAAGACCTTGTCTCTGCAAAAGTTTTACATATCCTTCAAATTGATCAAGCTCACGTCCATGACTGGCTAGTCAACTATGCAATACAGAATAAGGAAATTCATCAAGCTCTCTCAAATATTTCTATCAACTTCCGAGAATTAGAAAACAATCTTTTCAACATAAATATTTGGAATGAGATCAACATCGCCCCAATGAAAAGCTACATTGAAGATTGTCTTGAAAGGCAATTGAAACAGGATGTTGAAAAAAGGAAACAGGCAGTTGCCAACATTCCAGCAGTCGTGGAGGACATCCTTGAAACCACAGTCGTCGGCAACATCAATGAAACGATAACTGCAAGCAAATAGCCAAAGGTCTCATATGTGCCCTTACATCAATTTAGTCATCCAATCCTTCTTTGTTTATCAACCCAGTTATTCCAGTTTCTTAAATACAGATGAATAGGCAAACACTTATACCTTTCCATTTATTTTCTTTTGTAGTTATTGCACTCTATGTTCTTTTCATAGTCCTGTTTCCTTTACATATTTATCTAATGGTCTTCAGGAGCCCCAATCCTAGTCTACATGACAAATGCATTGAAATTCCGATTTATATGTAACAAACTTTTATTTTTTGACAGATTTCAAATAAAAATGCATTTAAATTTTTATATGTTACACACTCTATTCTTATCTTTCACCACTCTGTATCGAAATGCATTTAATTTTTAATATGTTACAGACTTTCATTATTATCCTTCACCACTTTGTATAGAAAATGCCTTAACTCTTTTATATGTTACAATTATTTTTTTTTTTTTTTTTCTTTTTTTTATATTTCAAAATAAATGGTGCTCAATAATGAAATTGTCATTTACTTATACCCCATGTTCACAAATGCATTTAAATTTTTCATATTTCTTATCACCTATTAATTTTTTGTCATCTTATATTTTTATATTTCACGAGTCCATATGGAAAATGCATTTAAATTTCCAAATTTATTCTTGCAATTTAAACAAATTTTTTACTTTGTTATATACTTTCAAAAAAATTAAATTTGCTATATACTTTCAAAAAAAAGATGGTGCTCTGCCTGCCAACCCTCATTTGTTTTTGCCCCATATTCTGTGATATACATGTTGCACACAACAATTCCGTGATATACATTTTGCACCGAACACTTCATTTCATTTACAATTCAACCCCATTTTCCACAATTTTCTTTCTAACCTCGTTGGCAAGGATCGTGCTCCCATGCAACCTTGTTATAATTAGATTTTAGCATGTTGATTATATTTTGACTTTATCTAATTTGATTTTATAAGATTATATTTATTTAATTCGATTTTATAACAATATATTTTGATCTTATGGTTTGGAAAGATTTTGACTTTATTTAATTTGATTTTATAAGATTATATTTTAATTTTATGGTTTGGATTTGTAGGTTGGAAGATGGAAGATTTTATTCCTTAAATATTGAGATTGGAGAAGATTAGGACGCTAAGATCCTGGAGACAAACTAACTCTCAAATGCTATATAAGAACCATCAAATGAATGTAAATGGGGGGTTAGGAACTTGAAGGCCTTTTTGGGCTTTTGGAGGGGCTTTTGATTTCAGAATGTAATAGGAGTCTTTTTAATGTAAATATTCTCCAGAAGAAAGGAGATTCTAAGGTTTCGTTTTGCTAAATTATGTCTTTTCATGTAATTTGTTTATTATGTTCTAGTTAATCTTTCTTCTTATCATAGAAAGATTAATTATTCAAAGAAACTGTGCCAAATTATGTTGTTTAGATACACTGCTATGTGTCCAAAAAAAAACTTGGCGAGTGGACAAGCACTTCTTAGATTTTTATTCAACATGTGTTAAGGAATCTCAATATACATTTTATGATTCCTCAACAACCTTGGAACAAACTGGTGTGTCCCTTCCTGTAAGTTCAGTATCTGAAAGATGCACGCTACAACGAGCGATATATCAAAAGTGATTATTATTCCAAATAGATTTCCAGCTATATCAAGTGCAAGGCGATCTCTTCTCGATCTTTATGTGGTAATTAAATCTTCTCTCTCCTTCTTATATAGCAAGTCCAACAACAAATGGTAGGGTAAACATGATAATGACCGCTCCCCACTCCATGCGGGGTAAATATTGTTGTTGATGTAGTTACTTCCTTTCCCCTTAGTTCATGCCTTATTCTATGTGATTATTTAGCTCTTGTTTCACTTTATAAGGTTATTGTTGTGCTTTAGGACTATTGTACTATTCTATAGGCATGAAGATATGGTCAAAGGATGAAGGCATATACTTCTCCCTTCATTCTTCATTGAATGAAGTTTTTTATCCTTTCTGTAATGGGCTTCTCATGCAGCAAAGTGTTGAGAACAACATTGAATCCCAAGGGCGAATGGTGCACCTCTGTATAATATTTTCATTGGCTACCCACGAAATCTTAGGTTGGATTACTGTAAATCAAGGTGTGCACAACCAAGTTTTTGAAACCACTTATTAGAACACACCCAAGTGCAACATTATATTCTTCTCTATAAACTTTTCCATTGAAGTGGTCATACTTGAAAGTGTCAGTTCCAGGCCTAATAGTACCATGGTTGATCAGTCAACTACTTCATCAGGAAACGATTATTCTTGGTTTAAGAAAGTACCATGGTCGATCAATCAACTACTTCATCATCATTCTTCCTAGTTTAACCAAAACAAATAGCTTGAAATTCGATGGAACAATTTGAAATTCAGCGATATTAATCAACCTTTAACCTATCTATCTCTGTTATGCCCTGTTAATGTTGACAATGGAAAATTTTAGAAGGAAGCATTGGAGAATTTGGTGTAGGTAAGCATCTATGTCGACAAAAAGATTGCATTATGAAGCATTTCAAACATTCTCCATTTGACGCTTTATATGATTTTTTGTGGATTTAGATGTGTTTGCATGTATGCTTTTTTCATGGCTTTAGATGTGTTTGCATGTATGATCAATGCAACTTGAAAAATAACTATATTACCATGTAACAATAGAACGAAAAGGAAAAGGAGAAGGTGACTACATTGTAAAGGAGAAGATGACTACATTGCTTTGTAACAACACAACAAAAAGGAAAATGAGATGACTATATTACTCTGTAACAACACAACGAAAAGGGAAAAAGGAAAATATGAGCCATACTTGTAGCCTATTGAAACCAACAAAACTTTCAATTACCAACATAGAAAAAATCACTTACCTCCATCACATTCTTTGTCAATCGATGTCCATATTAGAGTAGAATTATTATCCTCCTCCTTCTCCTCCACCTACCTATATCCAAAACCAACAGATCAACCCATATTATTATCAAAACAAAACAAGAAATCGTGGAAACGAATTTAAATAAAAAAAAAATATTCCCCCCACCTCGGCCACCGACCCGTACATACCTCCTTGGTCGCTCATATAGGAAGAGATGCCCTATCCATAGATTACCTTGCCCGATGACCCCAAAAATAAAAGAAATAAACAATAAAATCCGATGGAAGGAAAAGCACGGCCATGCTACAAAAAAAACAAAGAAAATAAAAATCAAAACACTCCACAATAATGAAAAATTGTGAACCCACCTCAAAATCAAAATCAAACCTCCAAACCCTAGATTCTCAACACTTCTCTAATTTCGCTTCACCAACTCCATGAAACAATTTAGGCTTCTTCCTCCCAATGTAGCCAATACAAAGAAGGATATGGATATACTCTGCTTTCATTTTTCTTCACCAAATCCACAAAATGATGCACACTTCTTCCTCTTCCAATGTACTAACCTCCATCCCTAGCTTCTAAACTACGATTTTCTTCTAGCCTCACAATGGTACCATTGGAACACATTGCCAGATGGAAGAAAGTATGAGTAACTCACTCTAAGGGATGAACATGCCATCAATTACTTATTCAGACTTATCTTTCTCACAAAGCCATTTGTAGAGTTACCCACTCTAGGCACTCTTAAGTAGGATTTCTCATCGAGTAGTATCTTTTGTACTCATTTTCAAATGGGATGTTGTCGCGTTGGTACACGCTGGCTGATGACAATCCCACCTTTCAAAATGCACTTGGAATAATTATTTTTATTTTATTAAATATTTTTTTTTCTTTTTTTAATTTAATTTTCTTTCATATTATTATACATCAATTTGGTAAATTTTGTTTCATATTATTATACATCAATGGTAAATGATTCATTTTAAATTACAAATTAATTGACATATTTTAAAAAATTGTAAAATATTGTTGAAATTTGAGTCCCAAAAAAACATTTTTAGAGTGAGCTTGTTAAGCATCTATGTCATCAAATATTAGCATTATGTTTCCATTTACTGATTTTGCTAAGCATTTTGGTTATGATTGGGAAGGTGATGTCACTATTTTGAA
>JASDQU010305418.1:33521-43839 GCA_032191745.1 Picea mariana
TCAAATATCCACTACAAAAGTTCCCACTAAACCCAGGTTTATCACAAACCCAAGATAAACTTGATCTGTCAAGACCGAGCCAAACCCTCAGCAACAAAGGCGTCCCTCTGAAGCCAAAAGCGTGCTCTTATACCACTTGTAAGTTTTAAACCTGCGAAGTAAAGAAATGCATATATATTCTTAAGCAATACAGAAATTAATCAATGGCTCATACACAGAATACACATAGATCTTTACTGGAAACCCTCAACCAGGAAAACCTTTCTTTTTTCATTATATCGAATTTCACCATTCGCCATACAATATATACAATGTTTTTAGGTATTCCGTAGATACCAAAATCCTAATCCCTTAATCCGGGATTAATTTACAAATCAGCTAAAAATAGCAAAATCCGCTAAAAATAGCAAAAACCGCCCAAAAAAAAAATTCCATGCAGGGATCGTTAGACGCAGTCATCGTATCTGACACACCCACACACACACACATGAAAAGAATATAACACATACCCAACATTCCACCTAGTAACATTTTGGTGCCAGGCCTTATGGAAGCATAAGGATTCCCGCTATTTTTATGAGGTTTTTCATGGCTTTCTGTCTATTTTCAAAGTTTTGTTGTTAGGAGAAGATGCTCCCCGCATATCTGAACAAGTAGATATATTTTTGGACAAGAAAGGGACACTCAAACATTTGGATAATTACACTGTCATAAGATTTTTTGGCTCAACGGAACAGCCTGCACTCTTTCCATGTCATATTAAATACAAAATGGTTGTTGCAGAAGTAGCACTTCAATACATCTATTGGTTCCATCTATTCCAAAGAAAAAAAAAATAGTTCATTCCTCTGCCTTCGAAAATAGGGGAGTTCACGTTGAAAAATGTCAACAAAATTGACAATTTTGTAGCACATTCTAGCATCTTGAGCCTGAGATATGCTGAAGACATAAAAGGTTTCAACCCCTATGATATTCTTAGACAACATTTACAAACACTTGGCCTCAACAATTGTTTTGTAAATAAATATGTGCACCAAAATAGATATAGTGGCGACAACAGTCCGACCTTTGATGTCGATGAGGTATAGACAGTGCAAAGATGTACTAAATTGTACACACAATAGGGGAAATGCCCTAGTGACAAGAGTGTTCAATCCGCAAATACGAGTCCAAAAAGTACTACATCTCAGAGCATCGCTCCAACGACCCATCATAGAAACAAAGAAAACCAGAGTTCTTCAAATGGAGGAGGCGATAATGACCCTACTCACTCTAAATTGATAGTTCTCACAAGCTTCAAGTGAAGAAGAAGAGAAAAAAAAATGTGGGGCAGGCGAAAGAGCCATAAATTCAGAGTGAGAACATGGAGCTTGACACTGATCTCGATACCATGATTTTCTTCCTTGATCATCCCAGAGACGCCATCCACCATAGACATCCAATGGACATATCCGTTACCAAAAAATTTGACGAATATGAATCCTTCGTGATCCAAAGCATTGTTTTTGATAGCTAGAATAAAAAATTGATAATTCAGAAAAAAATGTTGAAAATAAGAAAGACAAATATCGTTCAGAGATTGACGTTTCCAACATGCATTCGTCCCAAATATTTCAACTTCTCACCGCGACTGGAGAATCACCTAATGATTCCATTGGAGGCATCGAGAATGAAAATTCCATATTGAAGGACCGAATCAAGGAATTAGAAGACACTTTCATTCCTATGCCATTGCTTGTCGATCCTTTGGCAATAGCCATGCCTGGCACCAATGCACCCAATGTAAAAACATCCTCCACCCTGATCACATCCTATAAAGCATATGTGGAGAACAATATAAAAAAAAAAGAGTGGAATTAGTTATCAAGGCATGGAAAATATAAGAAACCATCACTTCCCTTGGAACTAGGGCACATAGCTTGCTCGAGCTTTTGCAGGCCAAATTAAAAGATGAATAAAATTTCTTTTTAAAAATAGTCATCCCTTTTGGAAATATAGTCAACAATATGATAGAAACAAAAAAAAGAGAAGAAGATCTTCCATCCAAAAACTGCATCGACCAATTGAATGCATGTTGGAAAGAAATAATAAAGAACCTGCATCTCATTGTTTAGTCATGTGAACAAGCCATATCAAAGAAATATATATTATTCACAATGATGTCAAATATAAACTAAGTCGGGAAAACCTATGACTTCCAAGGCCCCCACTTAATCGCAAACTCCTTTCCCTTAAGCAAACAAGAGTTCGATAAATAGGTTTCTATGTTTAAGACCTTGTCTGTGCAAAAGTTTTACATATCGTTCAAATTGATCAAGCTCACGTGCATGACTGGCTAGTCAACTATGAAATACAGAATAAGGAAATTCATCAAGCTCTCTCAAATATTTCTATGAACTTCTGGGAATTAGAAAACAATCTTTTCAACATAAAGATTCTGAATGAGATCAACATCACCCCAATGAGAGGCTACATTGAAGATTGTCTTGAAAGGCAATTGAAACAGGATTTTGACAAAAGGAAACATGCAGTTGCCAACATTCCAGCAGTCGTGGAGGACATCCTTGAAACCGCAGTCATCGACGACATCAATGAAACGATAACTGCAAGCAAATAGCCAAAGGTCTCATATGTGCCCTTACTATCAATTTAGTCATCCCATCCTTCTTTGTTTATCAACCCAGTTATTCCAGTTTCTTAAATACAGATGAATAGGCAAACACTTATACCTTTCCATTTATTTTATTTTGCAGTTATTGCACTGAATCTTCTTTTCATAGTCATGTTTCCCTTACATATTTATCTAATGGTCTTCAGGAGCCCCAATCCTAGTCTACGTGACAAATGCATTGAAATTCTGATTTATATGTAACAAACCTTTATTTTTTGACAGATTTCAAATAAAAATGCATTTAAATTTTTATATGTTACACACTCTATTCTTATCTTTCACCACTCCGTATCGAAATGCATTTAATTTTTAATATGTTACAATTATCCTTCACCACTTTGTACAGAAAATGCCTTAACTCTTTTATATGTTACAATTTTTTTTTTTTTTATATATTTCAAAATAAATGGTGCTCAATAATGAAATTGTTATTTACTTATACCCCATGTTCACAAATGCATTTAATTTTTTTATATTTCTTATCACCTATTAATTTTTTGTCATCTTATATTTTTATCTTTCACGAGTCCATATGGAAAATGCATTTAAATTTCCAAATTTATTCTTGCAATTTAAACAAATTTTTTACTTTGTTATATACTTTCAAAAAAATTAGGTTTGCTATATACTTTCAAAAAAAAGATGGTGCTCTGCTTTCCAACCCTCATTTGTTTTTGCCCCATATTCTGTGATATACATGTTGCACACAACAATTCCGTGATATACATTTTTCATTGAACACTTCATTTCATTTACAATTCGACCCCATTTTCCACAATTTTCTTTCTAACCTCGTTGGCAAGGACCATGCTCCCATGCAACCTTGTTATAATTAGATTTTAGCATGTTGATTAGATTTTGACTTTATCTAATTTGATTTTATAAGATTATATTTATTTAATTCGATTTTATAAGATTATATTTTGATCTTATGGTTTGGAAAGATTTTGACTTTATTTAATTTGATTTTATAAGATTATATTTTTATTTTATGGTTTGGATTTGTAGGTTGGAAGATGGAAGATTTGATTCCTTAAATATTGAGATTGGAGAAGATTAGGACGCTAAGATCCTGGAGACAAACTAACTCTCAAATGCTATACAATAAGCGTCAAATGAATGTAAATGGGGGGTTAGGAACTTGAAGGCCTTTTTGGGCTTTTGGAGGGGCTTTTGATTTCAGAATGTAGTAGGAATCTTTTTAATGTAAATATTCTCTAGAAGAAAGGAGATTCTAAGGTTTCGTTTTGCTAAATTATGTCTTTTCATGTAATTTGTTTATTATGTTCTAGTTAATCTTTCTTCTTATCATAGAGAGATTAATTATTCAAAGAAACTGTGCCAGATTATGTTGTTTAGATACACTGCTATGTGTCCCAAAAAAAACTTGGTGAGTGGACAAGCACTTCTTAGATTTTTATTCAACATGTGTTAAGGCGTCTCAATATACATTATATGATTCCTCAACAACCTTGGAACAGACTAGTGTGTCCCTACCTATAAGTTCAGTATCTGAAAGATGCACTCTACAACAAGCGATATATCAAAAGTTATTATTATTCCAAATAGATTTCCAGCTATATCAAGTGCAAGGCGAGCTCTTCTCGATCTTTATGTCGTAATTAAATCTGCTCTCTCCTTCTTATATAGCAATTCCACCAACAAAAGGTAGGGTAAACATGATAATGACCGCTCCCCACTACATGCGGGGTAAAGATTGTTGTTGATCTGGTTAATTCCTTTCCCCTTAGTTCATGCCTTATTCTATGTGATTATTCAGCTCTTGTTGCACTTTATAAGGTTATTGTTGTGATTTTTTATTATGATTTTATTTATCTCACGCTTGATCTTATAAATTCAACATGATAGACTTAGGACTATTGTACTATTCTATAGGCATGAAGATATGGTCAAAGGATGAAGGCATATACTTCTCCCTTCATTCTTCATTGAATGAAGTTTTTTATCCTTTCTGTAGTGGGCTTCTCGTGTAGCAAAGTGTTGAGAACAACATTGAATCCCAAGGGCAAATGGTGCTCCTCTGTATAATATTTGCATTGTCTACCCACGAAATCTCAGGTTGGATTACTATAAATCAAGGTGTGCGCAACCATGTTTTTAAAACCACTTATTAGAACACACCCAAGTGCAACATTATATTCTTCTCTATAAACTTTTCCATTGAAGTGGTCATACTTGAAAGTGTCAGTTCCAGGCCTAATAGTACCATGGTTGATCAATCAACTACTTCATCAGGAAATGATTATTCTTGGTTTAAGAAAGTACCATGGTCGATCAATCAACTACTTCATCAGGAAATCATTCTTCCTAGTTTAAGCAAAACAAACAGCTTGAAATTCGATGGAACAATTTGAAATTCGGCGATATTAATCAACCTTTAACCTATCTATCTCTGCTATGCCCTGTTAATGTTGACAATGGAAAATTTTAGAAGGAAGCATTGGAGAATTTGGTGCACGTAAGCATCTCCGTCGACAAAAAGATTGCATTATGAAGCATTTCAAACATTCTCCATTTGACACTTTATATGATTCTTTGTGGATTTAGATGTGTTTGCATGTATGATTTTTTCATGGATTTAGATGTGTTTGCATATATGATTTTTTCATGGATTTAGATGTGTTTTCATGTATGCTCAATGCAACTTATACTATATGGATTGTGTCTCAATTTATATCCTTTATTGATGGCCATCAGATTTTTACACAGGAATTTTTGGCACAGGACCATCCAAGAGACGCACAAAATTAATTGACCCAAAATTATAATAGGGTATAGTCGGGTGTACTTACGTAGGTGAACCAAAGGCCTGCACTAATTTCCAAGAAGCTTGCATTAAATTAATTTAAGAAACCAACCTGCAAAAACTTTTGTAATTGAACTTTGAGAATTTTATTTTTGTAATTTGTAAAATCCCCCATGTCAATCTTAGACCACAAGGCAAAATTTACTTTAAGATCCATTTAGTGACCCTCTAAAGAGGCTCCCCCACATTCCTTATAAAGTAAACTATGAGAGACTTGGGCAAAAGAGTACATGATTTTATTTTTTGGAGTGGGTTAATTTGGGAGCAATCTTTCTTCAGTTATTTTTGAATTAGGTTTTTTTGCAGTTTTTAAATTTTCGTTCAATCTAGACTTTGATCAATTTTCTGAGCATCTTAGTTGACCTTAAATTGGGCAAAACCTATGAGGTATGTAGCTGAAATGCATCGAACATTGATTCATGCAAAACTCAGGCTACCCCTAAAAATATGGCAGGATTTAGACCCATTGTTTTGCCTCAAGAGATGAACTCTAGAGAAAATTACTCTAAAATTAGCCTACTCATTTTGGGAATGTGTGGTCTTACATCTTTGGTTGTGTACTTTCTTACAGTTTCATTTTAGTTTGTGAATGTGTGTTCTTACATATTTGGTTGTGTGAATGTGTGCCTTTACAGGTTCATTTTCCAATTACAGTTATAGCTTTGTCTTTGTACTTTCTTTTAAAACGCATACTAGGTTGTGTAACATGGCCTCCATAGGAGAGAAAATCACAGAGGACATCAACCATGGCCTCCATAGMAGAGAAAAGAACATGAACACTGAGACTAACCATAGAAATAGGAAGACGACADTGMCATACTRAGACCAGACCGACCRARACAAKAAGTAGGAAAGAGGTGTACATMTTAGACTAGACGAGAYCGGTCTATGCAATATTACAACTAAGTAATGATAAAAAAAWTTCCTTRTGAAAATCAARATTTCTGATTAGTGAAATGTAGGAGAAAGTAGAAAAAATAAAGATAGTGAGGGTGTAGTAAAACAATGGATGGTTGAGATCCGTCTATTGAATTTGTGCAGAAAAGAATTAAGYRTGTAAGGAATTTGGGTTGCATTGTTATAAATATTACACTTTATTATCTACTCTGAATTCTATTACCATAAAAATTAGAGAGATTTTGATTTATGAAACATTTTAGATAGATTTTGATTTTTGAAACATTATAGTGTAATTTATGATAATTTTTTATTTCATAATATCGATTTTTAGATGTAAGTTTTTAAGTATATGTTTTTGTTTTAACCATTAAAATTATTAATTTATCATTTAATGTGATTATCAAATTTTAAAATAAAAATTAACTTTTAAATAATCATATTTGAAATAAATAAAATTTATTAATATATAAATGAGGACTTAGTTTAAAGGTTCACTTTCAAAATAAATGGTACAATCAAAATATCAATATATATAAATATATAAATGAAAATAAAATAATTTAAAATAAATTTAATTTGGAGCATTTAATAGAAAGTTGTAGGGTGTTCATAGTGTGAAGTTTTATTTAAAAAAACATACACAAATATAAATAAATTTTAATTTAGGATTCATTTAATGATCTTTTTTTTGAGGTTTCCTTTCTTTCATTATAAAGTGAAGTGGGAGTCACTAAATCTGTTATAATTATAATTGAGTTTTTTCAACAATATTGAGGTTGATGTTATAATTATAATTGAGTTTTTTAACAATATTGGGGTTATTATAATTGAATTTTTTCAACAATATTGAGGTTAGATGTTTATTATATAATTCAATTTAAATATTAAATTTAACATTGAAAATTAACAAAATCATTATAAAATTTATGTTTCATGAAAAACTGTAATATAGATAATATTTTTAAGATTTCTTTATAAAGTGAAATGAGACCCTGATACACTAAATCTGTTATAATTATAATTGAGGTTTTTTAACAATATTTAGGTTGAATGCTTAGTGAATAATTCAATTTAAATATTAAATTTAACATTTAAAATTAACAAAATCATTATAAAATTTATGATGTTTCATGAAAAATTGTAATATAAATAATATTTTTAAAATTACAGAAATACAAAAATATAAATAATCATAATTATAAATGAAGTTTCTAAAAATATAAATATCACAAACATAATTTAGTTTAAATATTAAACTTAACATTCTAATTAACAGAATCATTATAAAATTTAATATACTTCATAAAATTTTGTAATATACATAATATTTTTAAAATGTTAAAAATATAAATAGTATAACTAAATCTGTGAAAAAAAATAAAATATATGGATGTTTAGTATATAATTTAATTTAGATATTAAACTTAACATTTAAAATAACAAAATCATTATAAAATTTAACATATTTTATTAAAAAAATTATAATATAAATAATAAAATTATAATAAAATTTAACATATCTGATAAAAAATTATAATATAAATAATATTATTGTTGAAAAACAAATTAATATAAAAACATAAATAACAAAATTATTGAAAAAATTAGTTAAATTCAAAAATATTAAAAACAAAATTAATTTTAAAAATTTAAAACAACAAAATTATTTAAAAGATTAATTAAATCTAAAATAAATTTAAAACAAAAATTATTTTAGAAATTTAAGCACACTTTCAAGCTTCGAACTTGACAAGATAGCGTCCTACATTTATTGAACAACGTATACATGAAGCGTAGATAACAAATCAAAAATAATACAAAGTTTAAATAAATTTGACGGACTATGAATTACAGTGAGTTGTTTTAGGTAGAATAAATGATAATCATAATCATACTCGTGTATTATATGAGAGAAGTTATGAGAAGAAAAAAATCATAATTATATTAATGTGGAGAAGTTATGAGAAACCAAAAGACTTTATGCTATTGACATTCAAAATAGAAGAAGCTCCGAGAAACCAATAAGCAGATATGGAGGAGAGTGTATGAATCAGGAGGAACAGACTAAAGCTTAGGAAAGAGCAATCCATCAAAACTAAGTTGAAATCAGCTGAAACAAACCATCAAAATAGAAATCAGATTGAATCCCAACTAAAAGCACTGATCATTTTTCCAGTGCTGAAAAACAAAATATATTAAAATTTAAAGTTACAATATTCAATCATAATGAAGATTAAACTAAACAACCATTTAAAGAGAAAAACACAATAACAATAATCAATCATAAGAAAATAAATAAAAACATAAAATTAATGAAAAGAATTTCCAATAAAATCCTTCCCTAAGTAAATACATATCAACCAAAACACACAGTAGAAACGAAAATGCCTAACAACAACATGAGAAGCCGATAGTGCAGCTGTTTTAGGTATAATAAATGATTTTAAGCAGTTGTTAGGTATAATAAATGATTTTAAGCACTGAAACCTCTTAGTTGCAGTTGTTTTAGGTATAATCAATGATTTTAACAACTAAAACCTTTCAGTTGCATCTGTTTCAGGAGAGAGGAAAACAATCATAATTATAATAATATTATCCTGGAAAATCTACCAGAAACCAAAATACTTCATGGGATTGACATTCAAAATAGGAGAAGCTCGAAGAAACCAATAAATGGAGGTGAGTGTACGAACCAGGAAGAGCAAAGCGTAGGAAAGAGCAATCTGTGAAAACAAGGTCGAAATCACCTGAAACAAACCATCAAAATTGAAATCAGATTGAATCTCCAAATCATTTTTCCATTTCTGTAAATAAAAATATATTAAAATTTAAAGTTATAATATTCAATCATAATAGAAATTAAACTAAGCAACCGTTTAAAGACAAGAAAAAAAATAACAATAATCTACCATAAACAAATAAATAAAAACATAAAATTAATGAAAATCTACCATAAAAACATTAAATTAATCTACCATAAACAAGAATCGCGCCTGTACCTTCCCGTTAGAAAGATTCACACTGCTGCCAAAATAAAAGAAGAGGTTGTTGCAGGCAAGCAAGAATAAGAGATTCCCCGTGGTGGTCAAATGCAATTGGTGTTTAAATGGGTGTTTCAAATGGATATGGAACTGAGCAAAGGATGCCTAATATAGATACGATATGATCGCATTTCCCTCCTTCATCGAGAGGTTGGAATCCTCATTTCAAGGTTGGGTTTCGATCTAGCTCATCAAGGTAAGTTACTCACTCTTCACCTCGATCACAAAATGGAGCTAGAAGAAGGGGACTACGTGGGAACAACCAGCTAGCCCTATTGGATTGAATTAAGCCAGAATACACATTGAAATGTTACAGGTTTTGGTGGGAACTACTAGCATGGGAACTACTAGCATTGGTATTACCTTTTTCAATCTACAAGAAAACTTTCAGTCTGTTTCTCTTCCTTTTACTCCAAGTTAGATAGATCAAATGCTAGCTAAAATAGAGTCATGGGTTGCCTCCCTCCCACCACCCTTCTCGGGGATAAAATAAGCAGATGCTTAGGCGAACCACTGACACAAGAATATGAAGGGCTCTGCTCTAACCAACTGAGCTACCTGAACCACTTTCCTAATATATCACCCCGGGCCGGGGAAGCCAAGTTTCTCAGAACCAGGGCCATGAAAAGCTTCACAACCCATGAGATATCTAGGGCAAGAACCTGGATCTTCCCAGCACACCACTCCATAGAAAAGAAACCCTGAGGTCACGAAAAAGGAAACCCTCTATCTCCTTATCAACGTGGGACCTTACCTTCTTGAGTCAGGACCTTACCGTCGCAGTTAGCTAGAATGAAATCGAAATACGAATCGTAATGCTACATAGCAGTAAGCCCCAAATCCTTCATTCATTTGGAGGAAAACCGTTTAAAGACAAAA
>JASDQU010305419.1:10934-20959 GCA_032191745.1 Picea mariana
GATGTTTGCATTTCATTAGATAACAATAGCATAATCCAAGATCACTGAGAAATACACAATCACAAGAGACACAACATTTATCCTGGGAAACCCTCTAGGGGAAGAAAACCCAACAAAACTTCCTTAATATAGATAGCCAATACAATGCCAAAAGATCTCTTATGCTAATACAAAAAGTCCTCATCTAGATATGCACCACTCTCTCTCTCCTTTGCCGGTAACAGATCAGAACTTGTCCTTCAAACTGAGCAAGTGAGTTATGTCTAAGTGAGGTGCTAGCCTCCTTTATTTATACAAGTCTGGCACGTGTGAAGTGTCTCTTCATTGGCAGGGCCGACTTCTCAAACTGGGTGGGTAAACCCACCTTTATTATATTTCTGGGTCTCTTTAGTAATTGCTGGGGCTGACTTATTATTCTGCCTATTAAAATTGTCTTTTGACCAATCTGCAAAAGGGGATTTGGTTCTATTACAATAACCGACATGATCAATCCACAATGGGGATTGATCCTATGAATAATATACCAATAATAATAACAATACTCTTTGCAGTTACATTATTTCAACAATGGCACCCATGAGTGAGGGGTTCTCTAGATGAAATCCTATCCCAGGAATCCATCAGAGTCGACGGTTCCTCAATCCGAGTCTTGATATTCGTTATATGCCCAGTTGCAAGTCGCATCCCAAACCATTTCAGGGACTCTTGGCCAATTTCTCCTGAGGGCATACAAACCTAATGGAGAAACATTTTTGAGTTTTGTGAGATGATGGAATATTATTTAGGCGTGGAATAGGTGACTATATTTTCCATCCGCTCCCGAGGCATGGTTTTGTAAATTGGACCCCTTAATCCAACAATGTTTTTTTGCTTCAAACTAAGCAAAACACTAGTTCTCGAAATCAATGAGTAAAGAAACTTCTGAGGCATGGCATCCATGAGTAAGGCGTTCTCTAGTTGAAATCCTATCCTAGGAATCCATCGGAGTCGACGTTTCCTCAATCTGAGTCTTGGTTTTTGTTTTATGCCCAATTGAAAGTCGCATCCCAAACCATTTCGAGGACTCTTGGCAATTCCTCCTCGGGGCAAAAAAGCCTAACGCAACAACATTTTTGAGATCCATGAGATTCTGCATGATTTTTTAGGCATGGAATAGGTGACCACATTGTCCATCCGCTCATGAGGCATGGTTTCGTAAATTGGACCCCTAAATCCAAATGTTGCATTGCTTCTTACTGAGCATAGCACTAGTTATTTAAATCGATGAAAAAAACATCTTCCGAGGGGTTGGAACCGGGAGTGAGGGGTGATCTAGCTAAAATCCTATGCCAGGAATCTAGCAAAGATGATGGTTCCTCAATCTGAGACTCGGTTTTTGTTTTATGCCCAGTTGCAAGTCGCATCCCAAACCATTTCGGGGACTCTTGGCCAATTCCCGCTCAAGGAATAAAAGAATAACGAAGCAACATTTTTGAGTTCCGTGAGATGATGCAAGCTTGTTTAGGCATGGACTAGGTGACCAAATTATCCATCCGCTCCCGAGGCATGGTTTGGTAAATTGGACCCTTAATCCAAATGCTGCATTGCTTCAAACTGAGAAAAACACTAGCTCTCGAAGTCAATGATTAAAGCAACTTCTGAGGCATGACACCCATGAGTGAGGGGTGCTCTAGATGAAATCCTATCCTAGGAATCCATCGAAGTCAACAGTTCCTCAATCAGAGTCTCGATATTCATTATATGCCCAGTTGCAAGTCACATCCCAAACTATTTCGGGGACTCTTGGCCAATTGCTCCCGAGGGCATAAAAACCTAATGGAGCAACATTTTTTAGTTCCATGAGATGCTACAAGATTGTTTAGGCATGGACTAGGTGACTATATTTTCCATCCGCTCCTGAGTCACGGTTTCGTAAATTGTACCCCTTAATCCAAATGTTGGTTTGCCTCAAATTGAGAAAAACACTAGCTATCGAAATCAATGAGTAAAGTGAATTTCGAGGCATGGAACCCAGAAGTGAGGGGTGCTCTAGCTGAAATCCTATCCCAATAATTCATCGGATTTGACGGTTCCTCAATCCGAGTTCTATTTTCRTTTTATGCCCAGTTGCAAGTCGCATCCCAAACCATTTAGGGGACTATTGGCAATTCATCATCGGGGCATAAAAGCCTAACAGAGCAACATTTTTGATCTCCATGAGATTCTACATGCTTGTTTAGGCATGGACTAGGTGACCACATTGTCCATCTACTCYTGATGCATGGTTTCGTAAATTGGACCCCTAAATCCAAATGTTGCATTGCTTCTTACTGAGCAAATCACTAGTTATCGAAATCAATGAAAAAAACAACTTCCAAGGGGTTGGAACCGGGAGTGAGGGGTACTCTAGCTAAAATACTTTGTCTAGAATCCAACAGAGATGACGGTTCCTCAATTTGAGACTTGTTTTTCATTTTATGCCCAGTTGCAAGTCGCATCCCAAACCATTTCGGGGACTCTTGGCCAATTCCCACTCTGGGCATAAAAGACTAATGAAGCAACATTTTTGAGTTTCGTGAGATGATGCAAGATTTTTTGGGCATGGAATAGGTGACCAAATTATCCATCCGATCTCAAGGCATGGTTTTGTAAATCAGACCCCTTAATCCAAATGTTGCATTGCTTCAAACTGAACAAAACACTAGTTGTCGGAATCAATGAGTAAAGCAACTCAGAATCAATGAGTAAAGCAACTTCCGAGGCATGGCACCAGGGAGTGAGGGGTTCTCTAGTTGAAATCCTATCCCAGTAATCCATCATAGTGGATGGTTCCTCAATCCACGTCTCGATATTTTTTTTTATGCTCAGTTGCAAGTTGCATCCCAAACCATTTCAGGGACTCTTCGCCAATTGCTCTTGATGGCATAAAAACTAACTCCATGTCTCTGTCAACTAACTACTATATCTTACTACCTTGAAAAAATTATGCACCAATTTCAACTGCACATTGAGTTTAACAACCACTACTTCCTACATAAAAATGTGGGTTGCACTATTTCTAACCATCATCATAATTAGCTTATTCTTCAACTTGGATTGAACAAAAATAATATTTGTATAGTTCTACTCCCGGCTTGAACAAAACTAATATTTGTATAGTTCTACTCTTGTATTGAACAAAACTAATATTTGTATAGTTCTACTCTTGGCTTGCCTTAGCCATATTTCCAACTAAAGCACCCAAGATTTTCAACACACCAACTGATGGTTGGATTTCTTACTCCATAGCATTGACCCTCATATTCAATGGACATTTCTTATAATAATTCTAATTTGCACAAATCCAACAAACAACAACCTTAATACTATTTTTTTCTTAGATCCATATGATAAATTTATCATGTCCTTAGTGTTATCACATTAATATGTCCAAAATCAAGAGGGATATCACATTAAATTAGGTGGTTGACCACTAATATTGGCAATTGCACCCTAGTCTAATTGTGCATCCAAAACTAAAGATTTAAAATTTTTATTTAGAACTTTGAATATGATGATGGACTACTAACTAACAACACGTGCACATGAAACTGAAGGTACAACCAAACAAGTACCTATCATATATTTCTTCATCGAGTGAGGAAATCTTAGGACAAATAGAGGCTGGAAATGCAACTGCATCTAGTATATATGATAAACAAACAAGGACCAGAGGTGAACAAGTTAGAATAAAATTTTGTAAATGCATGAAATTATTTCTTGCTGAAGGAGGATCATGCTCTTATGATGATGAGAGCATAGGAGACATAGCCATTCCACTCAGGTATAAGCATCTGGTGAAACAATGGGTATCTAAGGAACTACCTCCTATAGATGTTGACTTCGTTGTCAACAATAGGACATATCGCATTGCACCATCCTCCCTGCATGGCTTGGGGCTATTTTCCATGGATGGAATAATTGTAAATACAATACAATAACTGAATTGATGGACTATGTTGGACCGTGTTACAATTATAATGATTGGATACGGCTGGTCTGGTACATGCGAAGTATGCGGAGATATGCACTCACTGCAAATTATATACAACTAATAAACAAGGATAAAAATAAGGGAGCGACTAACTATATTGATGGAAGGCCTAAAGCTTCTGGCAATATCACAGGGTTTATAAATAACACATGAACCGAGACAACAAACAAACAACCAAATTGCATATATGAGGGATGTGAAGATAATCGGGTAGTCTTGTGCACAATACAAAAGATAGCTCCCGGGGAATAGTTATTAGTGGATTACCATTTGAATCGAATAGAAACATTGACTAATAGTGTGCAGGTTCTTATGCAACACCTCTTTAAGAAACCTCTACTTATTGCATTATATTTTTTTATTATCTTTAACATTGTTATAAATATTATATTTAACATTGTTTTTTTGTTATCATTAACAAATTTTTAAATATTTTTGGGTTCTAATTATATTATAATGTGGTAGGATGATCGTGGAAAAGGCCAGCCGCAGAACATGTAAATGATTATCAATTTCCACTTTCATTTTACGCTGTTTTTATTATTTGCTTATATAATTTTATTGAAATAACATTGTTTTTGTTGAAATTATATGTAGTCTGCAGGCCATGTTGATCATGATTCTGCCAATGAGGAGGGGTTTTATTCATCTGCTAATTCGATGGTCTTAATAAAAAAAAGATCATTAAAGCTAACAAGGAACTTGCTAGCTTCTTAGATCGTCCAGATCAAACTCTCGACGTCAAAGCAAAGATCAAGCTCCTTATGTCACAACTTAACACATATAAGGTAATAACCATAATTTGAAGTGTTTTTTTTTAATGTACTCATATGTTCAATTATGATACTTTGTTCTTTAACTTTTACATTATCTCACGAAAAAACATTTTCTTTTTTATAAGGACATTTTTGGAGCCTGTTCAGCCCGATGTTGGTAGTAGTGGCGCTACATAGATGCTACAGAGTCTTGATGCAGGCAGTCATACAACTTCTAGAGTACTATTTACTTTTCCATCTTCCACACCTAATTTAGATAGGAGCCATGACACGCACCGCCATACATCCACACCTCGATCAGAGTCTAGAGATGGTGGAAGAGATGAGGATCATGGTGATGTGGTTGAGATGGTTGCATTTCTTGGAGCTAGACATGTGACAAGAACAGGGACCCTTCTGTGCACATTTTTGGTCGACGATAATAGACTTCCATTAAAACAATCAAGACTCCCAAGTAGTTTTAATTCATATTTTAATCATTTAATGTTTTCCTTCTCATACATAAATCATCTAGATTATTAATTTTAAATTAATGATCATATCTTTTTGTGTGTAGGAAACGACCTTTTTTATAGGCACCTAAAGAGAAAGGCCTTGTTGATTTTTGGGGAAACCTTACGCATGAGGTGGAATTTCCAGAATTCCAACCTCAAAAAGGAGTTTATGGATTATCTTGAAGGCCTCTTTGGAGTAGACACGTTCAATAAAAAAATGGTCACCTCTGCAGCAAGTGAATATTTAAAATATACGCAGGATGTTTATAGACGAAGCTTGGCAGGAAATCCTAGGTATGAGCATCCTCCCTCAATTCCAGAGAGGGAGTGGAAGGTGATCATTGATGATGCAAAAGAGAATATTTTGAAAAAATCAGGAGAACAAATAACTGGTACACCAAGGTAAATTACAAATTTTTTATTTCAATACCATCTTTATTTTTCTTTATATCTAAATAAAAGTGTGGTTATATATAACATACTTGAAAATTTTGATGATAGGTTGCCTAACACTTCGAAGGAAACCAAAGAAATGATAGCCAAACATGGCCAACACAAGCTAGGCCAGGGCGACTACTCATGGTTACAGTAACGAATCGTAAGTACCCAAACATCTTAAGAATATTATTTGTATCACTTTACAACTTTAAGGTAATTGCAACCAAAAAAAATAAAAAACCATACCCTTATGCAATGTAGGGAAACGACTTCGAAACTGAAACCATGGAGGAAGACCTCCAACTTGGTTACAAGTAAGGTTATAAAGCCGTGGTTGATCATAAGAAAAGCATGGGGCAGACCCCAAGATCCAATTTGTGGGATAAGGTAAATAAAAATCAGTCCACATTAACCTTTTATTACTTATAAAATACGTAAATGTTTGATATCGTCCATAATTTAATGTCTTACTTTGTTTTAATCAGGGGAGAAACACTATCAACGAAACCATTAGTACTAGACAACAAAGCCTTGATAGTGCAACGCAACTAGAAGATCATGGTGCTCCCCAACAACCCCATCCTAGTGAGGTGCAACCCCAAAATTTTCCTATGAGTGAGGCCTACAATGGTAAAATGTCTATATATTAATCATATACTTTAATTTTGTACTTATAAATTTTTATGTTTCAATGGCAGAGAATGTCATAGTTGATCCTCCTCGACTTGAAGATCATGTGAACATGCCGACAACCATTCCAACGGTGCCAACTAGAGGACCAGGTAAATAATTACATTGCAGAGTTTTTTTTTAAATATTAATGAACTACTTCAATGATATTTAAAAATTGGCCATATAAATTTAATATTTTTGATTTTTGTAGGTGATGGCCCCTCATAATAGCATCCATGCCGTGGGTACGAGACCATACGTACTCAACGTGAAAGGAATGAAACAACATCAACTATTGAAGAGCACCCAGTAAATGAAGATATGGATATGGATGAATTAATTAAGACATGGAAAGCACAAAATAAGACTAAAAGAAATTCATGATGCCATGTAATAATTTTATAAGACAGTTAGATGTACATTATATAGTTGAACATGTAATGATGTATATAATGCATTGACATTATGGATACTTTTTCATCTGATAATATACACAAGGTTATCTCTATGTCTTGTACATATCTATGAATGTAATTTTGTTATACACTTAATGATAATTTCATCTTCTCTGATAAGACTTGGTATATATTGATTCAATACTACTTGATTCAAGACATGAGAATGCAAGCAAGACCCAGTGCCTTGTGCTTGGGCTATGGAGTCTAGGCAACAAATATAACTTGAATATGCAATATGCAACTTCCAAAATATTGTGACATGATATATGCAGCTTTGAAAGTCTTGTGATATGTGACATGCGACAAGCATCTTTTTCCAAGAAATGTGCAAACTTTAAACTTGGTGCAACATGCAAAAATAAAATTTTGGGAAGATGCAATAATAAGTTTTAAGGATTACATGGTCATGTTAATCCATATAGAGGTCCATAATATAAACACTAATTGTTATAATGTTGACATAAATTCCAATCTTCACATTGTCGATTAGAGGGCACAATTTTGGCAACAATTTAATGTTTTTAGTTCCATGAAATTTATATTGTTTCTTCAACAACATCAAGGATTAAACATGAAGGGTTGGAAATGGCGATGTCAAACATTTACTCTTTCACACATGTGCATCATCTCAATCTTCATGTCTACAATATGTGGAGGGTTATTCAAGGTTTCAAGACTTTCTTCATATTTTCATAATTTATTCTTCTCATGGTCATGCTAATCCATATAGAGGTTCATGATATAAACACTCATTGTTCTAATGCTGACATAAATTCAAATCTTCACTTTGTCGATTAGAGGGCACAATAATGGAAACAATGAGAGATTTTTGACCATATGTCAACTAATTTGTCCCTTTAAAAAAACTTCATTGATGTGCAAGGGAGCACTGTGTCTATGAGAGATCCTACATGAAAGTAAAAGAGGTCAATATGTAAAAGAGGTCCTACATGAAAGTAAAAGAGGTCAATATGTAAAAGAGGTCCTACATGAAAGTAAAAGAGGTCAATATGTAAAAGAGGTCCTACATATTGAAATATTGATAATTAGTTCATGAAAGTGTCCTACATATTGAAATATTGATAATTAGTTCATGAAAGTGTCCTACATATTGAAATACAAATTTGGTGGACCCAACAAACAAATTATTTACCACACCACCTTTCACACAAAATGACACTTCCATCAACAAATAAATAGATGGGATAGTACGTTGAAGTCATTGACCCAACATAATGGATTCGACATTTTACTAGGATGGAAATCCATCAAAGCATCCAGAGACAAGCCCTATTAGGGGGCCACAATAATCCTTGAAACTCCAAATAGAATGAAGAAGGATTTGTTCTTCAGTGCCTCTCACAATGAGCTTCGCCAAACTTACAACTCGTGTTTTTTGTAATATATGTTATTACATATATGTGTAGTAGAATATATATGTATGTTTTCTTACACATATATGTAATAATATATACGTTATTACACACACACACACACACACACACACACACACACACATACACACACACACCGTAACACATCAAATGTTTTATTATATCCCAACTCCATATTACATTACTTGACCCACATCCACCTGCAAAGATAACAATAGACTAGACCCTATAACAATAGAGACTTAGGACCCATTTGGATGAGAAGGATTATGAATTGAGACCCAATTGGCCCACTTACTTAAGTCATTAGATAAATAATAACACAAATAGAAAACACTATTAACCCCATAAACACTTAACAATCAAGTGCTTTTATAACATATTGTATTTGTAGATGATCCCTTGCTAAGTTGAAATCCTGCAATAGGATTTGAACTTAGCCTCGTTGTTACTTTTTATTGCACATGTAACCAAAGTATTCCAATGCCAAGTGCGCCCTTTGGTTGTCTTGGATGACACCATCATTTATTATCAATCCCTATGAAGCACCATCAAAGTGTAGGTTATGCCATGTAGATTTTGGTGTTTGCTAGTATATTGATGATGTCTTAGTGGTGCTGTTATCATTGTCATTAGAAACATTTTAGGGTGGGGTTACTAATACTAAAGGACTTCATTTATACATGAACTAGGTTATAGTCATATAATGACGATGATACTTAAGATGATCATGATGGCAATGCCCCTCTTAAATTAAATACAATATTTTGAATGTTTGGAACTCTTAGGTGGTTATGATACCTTAGACAAGTTCAATTTTTGTTTTCATTTATAATAACCATATTTGGTGAGGGGGATCAAAATCCTAGGATGTATTGCTTCAAGGATTTACAAAGAAAATTTATACCACAATGAATTAAGGGTTCCACTTGTGTTAGTTATGGTAGGTTTTGACTCATTCATTCCTAATTCACAATTTAATTGATTCAACTAAACAACCTTAAAAAGAAAATGAATTAGGTTTGATTTCATGATATGTACATGAACATCATAAAATTTTAACATCATAAATTCATATCTCACCTTTAAATATCTCACAAATCCTTATTTAGGTAAATCATATAACTTGAGTATGGGATTCTAAAAAGGCATATCACTTGGCTTCCCCTACTCACCTACTAGGAAAGTCAAGGTAAAGGAGAAGTACCCTAACGTACCTTATCTTCTACTAGGTTATCACCTAAACCTTACTATGAAATAATCACCAAAACCTTAACTCACATACCTTCCTTATATATATCCTAACCTTCCTTAGTTACTGAAAGTATATATATGGTTTCTTAACCTAATTTCTAGTCTAATAACCCTTATTTGGTATAATGGAAGGGGGTTACCCTATTATAACCTAGTTTGAGTTGCACTTACAAGTAAGCCTCCCTCTTAACACATATATCTCTTTTTCTATACAACATTATTTTGGCTCATTTAATTATTTTATTAGATGAGGTATCACACAAAAGTATGATGGATATATCCTTCTATTTCATTGAGATTTTTATCCTCTTGATTAAGTTGTTAGGTCAATGTTTTACTAAATTAGTTATAGATGTTGGATCATGTTGTCATTGATGCCAATGGTTTGATTACTTGGGAGATTGTTGGATCATATGTCATTGATGTAAATGGTTTGGTTTGATTGATGTCATTGGTTGATGTCAAGTAATTGATTTATATGATTCCCTTGATGAGAATGTTATATGTCCAAGTGGAAACCAATCGAT
>JASDQU010305419.1:52093-66079 GCA_032191745.1 Picea mariana
CACCATCAACCAGTAAAAGGGGTGTTGCAGTCAAAAGGAAAAAGGTTAAAGGTGTGTCTGTATCTCAAAAACCTAGAAGGAATTCTACTAGGGTTACCAACAAGTACAGACTGAAGTCAAAGGCCATGTTTAATCCATCAATCAAAGAAGAAAACGTCATAGTTATAGAAGACGAATCTGAAAATGCTGAAGTAGGTACTAGGAAAAGGGAAAAAAGAACTTCATTGCTTAAGAAACCAGTAAACAAAGGTAAACAAATGTTTTCATCATCTACAGGACCTGTAACAAGAGCTTCAACTAGATTAGCAAAAGCTAAAGAGATGGCTAAAGGTATCATTGAAACCCCTGAGAATAAACAGGATTACCTTGTAGACTCAGATCACATATCAGATGTGCCTGAAGCCATAGATTCAAAAAGTTCTGATGAAGAACATAGCTCAGGATTGGTCTCTAAGTACCAGGTTAAAGCAAAGGAACCCAAAGTTGCCTTAAATCTGAATGAGCCTGCACCTTTTGAATAATGCTTAGGATTCAGGGTTAAAATCAGAACTGATGAAGAGAGGATCAAGGAATTTCAGAAAATAGTGAGACAGTTAAAGAAAGAAAAGGCACAAATAGAACAATGGAATGCTTATCAGCAAGAAAGGATTCGAGATTTTAAAAAGAAGAAGAAAGAGCAAAGGGCATTGCTCAAAGAACTCAGGGAAATAAACTTCAGACTCTATTGGCACAATGTCGTGCTTACCACCAAGATCAAACATAAAAATGCTAAAGCGACTGCTGTGATTATATCCTAAAGGTTACATGGAGGTTTCCATAATCATGATTTTAATGTTTTCCAGGAAATATGGCAATGTCTACTCGTTTTTGTCTGCACGAGTGTAGACGGATTAGCAAGTGCCGTGTAAATGGAAGGAAATTTGTAAAATGAATTCTCATGTTCAATTCTCACCTGGATTTACTCATGCACCATTCTTGTAGGATGAGTGGTTGCACTTGGGGTTATAGTGGTAGCTGATGGGGATCGACTCTGTGTCACACGAGTACGAGAACCGCCAGTTGCCGATTCCCCCAGTACCAAAAAAAAAAAAAATGTCTACTCGTTTTTGGTTAGTGATATGCTAAGACCTTGAACTGTTTGACTAAATCAAACTAATTCCTGTTTTGTAGAAACAAATGTAATGCTGGCAAGATCATACAATATCAAGCTGTTGAGCTGTGATCTATTTTGGGATTGTAGAAGCTCTTTTTGAGTGAACTACCTTAGTAGATAGATACTATTTGAATCTAGTCATTAAAGCTATACTATATGATAGGATATGGAGGTTTTATGGATAGTTTAAATAGACAGAGGAAAGACTATGTGGTGGTCGAAAAATTGGAGATCCAGGGGACCTTTTTTTGAAACTCCTTGTAAAGGCATTTATGTTCAATTTGACACTTAATAGCAAAGGCATATGGATGGTTAGACCCTCTTTTCTACTTTGTTATTTCTTTCTTCATGCTTGAATTCATTATTCATATTGAAATGCTTTTTGATTCTTGACTGTTAATTTATACAGTGAAAATTTTACAGTGGAAATTATTTTTCAAGTTTTGATATCAAGCTGATAGTCTTGTTTCTTTATGACATTATGAGACAATAATTTATGTGAAGTTGACAAATTGAAGGCTTCATCTTCCTTTTTATTAATTGGTTTAATCCATCTATGTGTCCACCTTTTATTCAGTCAATGCGATATGCTATGTTCTGATCTTGATTTTCATGTTATGTTGTAACCTTGAGCCAGTTTTCAACCACCTTACTCAAAAAAAAAAAAAACCAAATCATAAAACTTTATAAACACTTTGCAATAAACTAATGATTCCCTAGCTTGCCTCTCATAGTCAAGTGCAACTTTAGGGACTAACAGAGTCATTGACTGGATAACTGAGTGTGTTTTGGAATCACTGTGAACTCTTTGTCAAAAGTGATGGTCAACTTGCTGGTCCCCCTTCCCCCGTTCGTAAGGTATCTGTGAGAAAAATCCCCCCCTGAGCTAAGTTTCCCCACGATATGAATGCATGTCCCCAAATTGAAACTTGTCATATCGGAAGTTACTTTTGTCCACTTGTCCCCAACTTTAGAACTTAGGATAAACTAATTATCCATTCTTTCTGTTTTAGGAAATATCAATATAATATTCCCTTGACTTTTGGCCCTCCATTTCCGTCACTGGTGAAGTTCAGTCCCCCATCTCTTTTATCGTGGTCGGTCTACATGCAGTGATGTATTTTATATTAATCATGAGTCATGTACAAAGTAGGTGCATTGGCCCTTGACATCTAGGCGTTTCGGCCTAATACCAAAACATAAGCATTCCGGCTTATAATACTGGCTCATCAACCTATAATGCATATTATATACACAAAGGTTCGCTAACCTTAATATTGCGCGCACTTAGTTACTGCGTGCTGCATCCTCTATCTTTAAGGTTGCACACACCTTATTTATCGTGCATGGTATTAAAAAATGTGCACATTACATCCCTTTACTGTGCAGTATATGCGCACACCATGCCATGAAAGGTGTATTATAAAAATGATGTCTAAACAAATCACTAGTGTAAATATACTTGGATTATATTTACATTTGGGTTTGGCCGAGGGATATTACATCCTTCATGAAATTCCTGCATAACTTTATTTGCGTCATCTTTCAGTAAATAGTTTAGCAAAATTCCTCTAGCATCCTTCCAATATAAATTTCCATATAAAATACAAAATTTCATAGCTTTGAGTTTAAGAAACCTAGATTTAGTCTTGGTAAAACCAGGAGGAGCTTGTAAATGATGTAATACAAAAATCAGGTCTGCGTACCAGGGAGAGGTTTCAAAAGCCTCCGTTACTTGTGGAGTCACCTGCTCTTCCCGTTCATCCAATGCAGCTAGAAAATTTATATCCAAAGAATGCAAATTATATTCAACCATTAATTTAGATAATCCATGACCTTTGATGAGTTTGGTAGGTTTGATTTCAATATCATATTCAAGAATAATAGCAATTCATTTACCTCTTTTCCCATCAAGACTATTTTGGGTCAGAATGTCTTTCACCACAAAGTTTGGAACATAAGCAATTATATGTGAATGAAGAATGTAGACTCTAAAATATTTGATTGCTTTTACCAAAGAGAATGCTTGCTTTTCCATGATATTGTATTTCAGTGCAACATCTCTTAAGGCTTGAATAAAGAAAGAAATAGACAGTTCATGGCCTTCATTATTTTTCCGCAAGAGCACTGCTGCAATAGTGTGTTCATAGGCAAATGAGAAAATAAGGATTTTTTTCATGAGATAGGGGTTGATCAACATAGGGGATCGTGATAGGGCTTGTTTAACTTGATCGAATGAATGTTTTTCCTCTGTAGCCCATTTTATTTTAGTGTCTTTCTTTAACATGTTTGTTATATTTCTTAGAAGTTCTACCAGATTGGGGATAAATCTCCTTAGAAAATTTATTTTGCCAATGAAAGACTGGAGTTATTTTATATTCCTAGGATGACTTATCTTTATAATAGTTTCAATTCTGCTAGGATCAATTTTGATTCCATTCTTTAAGATGATATGTCCTAGCAATTTTCCTTCTTCTAAGCCAAATAATGTTTTCTTTGGGTTGAGGGAAATTCCAAATTTCCTGCATTTTTCAAAGACTCTTCTCAGGTGGAGCAAATGTTCTTCATTTGTTTTTGAAAAAATAGTGATATCATCAAGATATATAACTATGAACCTGCCTAGCTCATCCACAAAAGCAATATCCATTGCTCTTTAAAATGTAGCTCCAACATTCATTAAGCCAAAGGGAATTTTCACATACATGAAAGTACCCCAAGGTGTAGTAAATGTTGTTTTTTCTTGGTCTTCATGATGGACTAAAACTTGAGAATGTAGCCAGAAAAATTGTCTAATAGAGAAATTCTATTGGACCCAACCACCTTTTGCAATATATGATCCATTTTAGTCAAAGGGTAGTTATCTTTGAGAGAGGCTTTATTAATATTTCTGAAATCAATGCAAAGTCTAATTTCTCCACTCTTTTTTCTAGTTGGAATTAAATTTGATACCCACTTAGAAAATATTACTGGGATAATGATCTTAGCATCATACATCTTTTTGACCTCTTTTTCAATCCAAGGGATCAAACTTGGGTTAATCCTCCTAAGTTTTTGTTTAAAAGGTTTTTGATCTTCTTTTATAGGAATTTTATGCTGCATAATGCTGGTGTCATAAGTTTTCAAATTTTCATAAATCCATGCAAATACGTCTATGAATCTTTGAACAAGTTTATGTATTTTTGCTTTTCAGTAGGGGATAAAGATTTATATAATTTAATCATTTTTGGTTCTTGTTCAGTTCCTATGTTACAATATTCAACTTTAACTCCAATAGGTTCAATTTTAGGATTTTTGGCTATATCATTAAAATCAAACAACTCCAATATGGGGGCTAATCCTCTAGGAAAAACATTGTCTTTCAATTGCAATATTTCCAACACTTCTTGTTTTTGATCTATTTCTTTTGATTCTATCTCATCCACACTTTCTCCTTCATCATCAAAATCTGCATCTATATTGGCACATTCAAATTCATTCTTTGATTGTAATTTTTTTTCAATTTTTTCATAATTTCCAAAGACTTGCCAATATCAGATGTTATCTGTGACAATTGGTCTGTTCTTTGCTTAAACTATGTATTGGCAACTAGGATGAAAGGGTATTTTGCAGATACTTGTTGAGGTAGCCAGACCATTAGTTAGAATGTTCTGGTCTCTGGGAATGGATGATAAGTCATACTCAACAAAGAATTCTAGAAAATCTAGGACATAATTCTTGTAAGACCTCAATCTTGGGTGTTTAGCAGAGTATTCACCTTTGATATGTTTTATTATCAGTTCAGAGTCACCACGAATTGAAATTATCTTGGCACCAAGCTTCTTTAAAAGTTGTAACCCTAAGATTAAGGCTTCATATTCATCTCTATTGTTGGTACTGTTGTTCCTAAGTCTGTACTTAAGGCTTAGAAAGTACAGTGTCTAGGCATCTGAAAGTGAGTAAAGGATAAAAAAGGGAGAAGAGTCAACCTTCGGGAAAGGAAGCTAAGGTTGATTTCCAGGTTGTCACTGTCTCTCTTCCAACTGTTCCTGGATGTTTATATCCTGTTCAATCACGACCCATGAATGTTCAAGTTCTACTCAAGTGGTGGCTATTTTAAGTATGGTATCGAAAAGGTTCAAAGTGATATGGGTTGGGTCCGATAAGCCGGGTTCAATATTAGGCTGTCTTGCAACAGGGACAGTCATAGAGGAACAGGAAAATTAAAGGAGGGTTCGAGGTTTTTTGATGTTGTATCAATTTGATCGTATAAAAGAGAAATTTGAATCCAATATTTGAAGATAAAGTGAAAACCAAAGGCCTTTTCCCATAACTGAGTTATCTTTAAAATAAGTGGTGTGTGAAATGTGAGAAAAACATTAAGATGTCTATAATGCGAGGCTCCTATCAAGGGAGAATCTCACCCTGTAAACAAAAGAAGAAAAAGATAAGAAGAAATCTGACGAAGCATAAAATATGACGATCTAAAGAATTCACAGGTCTTGTACCTGCTAATAGCCTATACAGAGGAAAAACTATAAACTATATAGATGACTAAAAATTGATCACCACAGTAGATGTTTTACTAAATTGCAGTGAAACATTCAACAAACATATATATGCGAAATGAAATTTAATATGAAATAACAGAGGAAACAAACTCATAACATAGTCTTGATGGAATTAGGAGTCTTCGGATTGCCTTGTATTAAATTTCAAAAGGAGAGAGTCTTTATTACAATCGACCAAAAAGGTCCAGCCCCATATCTTTCTTCAAAGTGCATATTTATATAAATTTCTATACGCCAGAATCTTAATCGTTCCAGGAATTTTTTTGGTTACAAAAAGGAGACTTCTACGTTTCAATTATTTGTCTTTGTCCTCTTTCGGGTGGATGGAGCAACTTCCTTCCTTTGAACTTCAGGTTCTAAAAATTGAACAGGCAGACACATGTCATTATTTGGTACCGGAAACCTGCCCCTTCGCATGCTCGGTGCAAGTGACGCACCTCTCCACCAACTGGACTATCAACCTGGAAGTTTTCGTTTGATTATTTGCCTCAAAAGTGTAATAATCCTTCACTAATTGTGGCAACTTTCCTTCTGCCTGTCGGTCTTCGGCACTGATAGAACATAAATGTACACTTGGTTTTATTATCCATTTATCTTTTTGGATTATATCCATCTGGGTTATCTGTGATATTTCAGCCAACTCTCTTTCCTCATTCTCCTTGATATTGAGCAGTTGTTTGGCTATATTAATCTGACCCAGTGTCTTAGTGTTGTTTTCACTATTGATATCCAACAAACTCCCATCTATGAAGCCGGAAGTTTCTTCACAAGAGTTTCTTACCTCTTTATCTCATTGTCTACCTTCTAATATGTTACACTCCCATGTCTTCAACAAGATCTTACCGCGGGTCTTCTCTGGGATGGAAAGCCTGGAACTAATGACTGTTTCCTTCTTTGTTGTGGCTATAACAACCTCTTGGAAAATGACTCGAGCTTCTCCATCTTTTTTTTCTCTGAAAGAGATGTTTTCTAGTACTTGATCAATGAGTTGGCAGTGGTTTTGAATAGTTTCCACTTTAGCAAGTAAATCTTGCTGAGCTGTCGACACTCTTTTTCGGATTTATATGGCTTGGGATTGGAATATCCCAATATCTATCATCTGGCTTTCGGAAAAATTTAATTTGGCCTGTAACTACTCTATCAATTCTTCTTGCTGGCTTATTTGTGATTGGCTGGTCTGGGCCACCTGCTGTATTCGTTTGAGACTAGTTTTGAGCCACTCGATTTCCTTTTGATCAGCTGCTCTAGCTTGCTCTATACCTGTATTCACCTGATTTATGGCAACTTCCTCTACTGTAGCCAGATTATCCTCCAAAGTTTTGATCAAGCAATTTTTCTGCTTCAACTGATATTTTAGGGACTCGACAGAATATTGGTTGGCTGTAGCAAAAGCCCCCAATGTCCCTGCTATCTAAGTTGCAAATTCTTGCTTCTTCATGGCTCTGCCATCAACAAGGATTTTAAATTTCTTGGTTACCTTGCCTGCTTCTTGATAAAGTTCTTGTCTCACAACGACCTTTCTCTTCTTATCAAAGAGAAATTCATTTGGAGGCAACTCTTCCATAGTTATAGGCATTAGTTCCTCACCGAAAATCCAACCTGCGTCTGGGATCCCCTTTGTGGACTGTATGGGAGTAATAGAAAAGATGGGGTTGCTGATCTACTTGGATTATTTCCTCGGGGGTAACAACTGAGGCTGGCTTGATTGAAGGGTTGGAGATTTCAGCTTCTTGTTTCGGGCCTCCAGTTTGTTTCTTCTTTTCCTGGTGTTCCTCTTGGTCAGGTCCTGAATCTTTGGAGCCCTTGGCCTCCGTTTTCTGCACATCTGCAGTCGGCGGGTTTTTACCCTATAAGACTGGGGGAAGGTAGCTCTGCTGATGTTCCTGAAATTTGAAGAAATCAATCCTCTCCTCAAGAGACAGAGTTTGAATCCAACTGAGAACCTCAGCATAGGATCTCGCTCCTCAAAAGACGTCATCATGAGGTGAATGCTCATCTTCATACCTTTTAAGCCCACAAATCGCCATGTGATTTCCCACGATCCTGTGTGGGTCGTGCTTCTTGAAATCAATGTGGACCAATTTAATATTCTCCAAAGCCGCTACCTTGGCTTTTGCATGTACGAAATCTAATAAAGAATAAGTATTCAAATTAATGGGGAAGGGCGACCATACCTTCTTTGAAATTCCTTTAAGCTCTTTACTTATGCCACCAATCACAGTTTTCTTAGCGATTTCACGACAAACCAACCTATCCAATATGAATAATGGCAGAGCATAGGGAGTAACAGAGGTGCTGAAAACCCTAATGTATGAAAATTCTGCCTCTACGTACCAGTTAACCACATTTCTCAAGTTGATGGCAATGCTATCTGAAATCCTGAGCGGTGGGTTTCCAAAGATGTAGACATGCATTGGTACCATTACCCAATTGAAAATTTCGTATATGAACTCTATAGCCTTATCTTCCCAGAGTTTTGAGTGGTAGACATGAATAGTCTCAACCTCAGATGGAGTCCAGCTCTAGCTCATTAAAGGGAAAGGCGTCATGAAACAAACAACATCCATGATGTAGGCGGACATAAAAAATGAAGCGACCTTCCCACTCGCCTTCTGCATCTGGTATTCAATAATCCGGTTGGTTAAACTGTCGGATAACAATTTTGCCCAGTCGAAAGAACAACCTTTAGTGACTATATGAATCAAAGGCACCCACGTGAGGAAAAAATGTGTGGTGTCCTCCTTCCCGTACAACCTACAAGTCATCATTGCTATATATTTGAATTGCGGTTCCAGGGAAGAGATTGAATAAACTCCATTACCATACACCCTGAACTTTGCGGGGTGCGAGACCTAATCGTTGATCAAATCAGACAGGCTTCTGCCGTATTGCTCTCATTCTTTCTGCTTAAAACCTTCCAGAAACTCAACATTGTGTGAGAAGTTTGGTGTGGGTGACAATTGGTACATCACCTGCAAATGTTCTGGTTTGAAAGTCCCAATGGTCATCTTCTGCTTGCTAATAATGGTTATGGTCGGGATATCCACATGATCTAATGCCCATCGGATCATATCATAATATGGAAGGAGTCGTGGCCTGGCCGCTATCTTATGCATCTCTGATTGAATGATGATTTTGTATTTGGTGGCCAAATCGTCCTTCTCATTATCACTAGAATCATATGAACAGTTCACCAATTTGGATTGGAGAACCTCGGAGACGTATGACCAGGTTCTGACAGAATCAACACTTCGAGGTGAAGTATCAGAAACAGTATCTATTGCCTCTCCCTGAACTCTCAACAATCAACTTGGAAGCTTTTTGTGGGGCCATGATAGAGGACTCTGACTTAGCTCTCCTACAGTAAAAATGTGTATACATACAGAAATTAGCCTGGTGAGAAAAACTTCTTTGCGTAGGATAGAAATGGAATTTGAAACAATGAGAGAAAGAACTCTATATCTCAGCCTTTTAAAACCCCGACGTTCTTATGAATAGAATGATCAAAACGTTTTTTGAGAAAGATTTAGTAATAAAAACAAATATCTTCACCTATCACTTCAAATAAATGCTATAAATTTTGACGGGTCGTGACACAAGTTGGTGCAAAAATATTTAAATTTAACCCGTAGACGGTGTGCGTTAATATTTGTATTAATGCACTGATTAATCTGGCTTAGCCTCTTTAATTACATTTTCTTTAAACTTTAATAACCCTTTTCAGTGTTCGCCATATCGAGAGATTTCATTCATATCCTTCGAGCCCCTAAAACCCGAGATTGCGATGACGTGATCTAGTTAAGCAAAAATGTAATATGGATTAAGTGTTTAATTAATCAGTGTTTAACTGATATCGCGACTTCGCGACTCGGGGCTACGAAGGTGAAGTTTCTTGGAAGAGTGAATGTTGAGTCGCGAAACCCCGACAATTTTTTAATTGATATCGCGACTTCGCGACTCAGGGCTACGAAATTAAAGTTCCTTGGAAGAGTGAAAGCCGAGTCGCGAAACCCCGACAATGTTTAACTATGGTTTAAAACAACTTACCCTTGACACTAACCCGGTGACTTTTGAAACTATTTTGCAACTTCGCCTATCAGAGTTACGACGGTAAGAATTTTGGGGAGGGTGATCACCGAGACGCGAAATCCCGATAGAACTTAACTAAGGTTTAAGGAACTTTACTCTCAATGCTAACCTGGGTAAGCTTTCAAGGTTGTTTCACTACTTCGCACATCGGGGCTTGGAAACAGTGTGACCTGTAACTCCTGAAACGTGAGATCCAGAGGTATATAAAAGTGAAAAATCTCTTTTAATGGTAAAAAGGAGATGGATTAGGAGTACGATGACCATCACCACTTCTCATATCAGTACTACTGAGACTTTCAGTTGGTAAAGATCACGAAGTAAAAGACAACTTAAAGTCCAACCTTTGATTTTAGGAATTATATTTAAATCAGTTGAGAAAGGCGGCTCCAACATAGGCCCCAAATAGGGATCCCGTCTTCCAGCGAGATGGGAAGAATAGTAGACCACGTGCCTGTATTGGGTAAATAAAGTCATTGGTTTTACTTCTGTGAAACTTTCTTAAGGAAAAGGGATACAGAGGGAAGAAGAGATTTCATCTTTTACTTCTGAAAAGCTTTTCAACACTCAAATGCGTTTCAAACTCAACTGCAGTCCCTTTCATGACTTTCTCTTTCTCATTACTGAATTCAGGTCTGCATTAAGACAATCCAAAATAGTGCTAGGAAATCTAACAGATCTTGTGGCTTTTGGTTTGCATCAAATGAAGTTTATTACATGTTTTTAATCGGGGAGCCTTGTCTGAACTTAGGATGTAGATCCGGTTTTGAGAAAGTTGATTACCAGAGTAGAGTGAGATTCATGTATAAAAAACTTACAGATATCTCAGATATTGCTTCACTGCCAGTGAGCCTGTTCAGTACTCCGGTGAAGTTATCTCTCCCTTTTTGCTAAATTTCCTTTCACCACTTCGACAAATATTTATGCATTTAAATGCTGAGACGAGGGCAATCATTTCTAAATTTCCTTTCATCATCTCTTTGGACTAGATGGAGAAATTAAATATGACTTTCCTTTCACCATCTCTCTTATAATTTACTTTTTAGAACACGAAGTGGGGGCAATTAGTTTGTATGAGGGATGATATATGTGTAATATTTGCATTGGAGGTCTGTCAACTTACTTTGATTACTCGGTACCAACCTTCCTTTAACTTTCAAAACACCTTAGCCTGCAGGGAAAAAGGGAGAGATTATTTCCAGGGTCCTTCCTTCAATCAAGCCTCAATCCTTCGAAACTGTTAAGAAACCTAGAAGAGTCAGGATCAACCTACGCATAACTTTGTTTAGTAAGAGACTGAGGAGTTGTGAAGACTGGCTTACTTTCTAAAATCTACTTTACAGCTTCCAAATCTAAAACGTAATCTCTTCTCCCTATGTATAGAACCCGGAAAGAAGCTTGGTTTTTTAAGAAGGTATGTCTGCGGACAGAAAAAGGGTGAAGGAGAGAGATCTGGGATTCAAAACACAGGGATTATAGACTGAAACCGACCTTTGGGACCTTTTTCTGGAGACGCTTTACTTTCTCTGCTTATTTTAATTACCTCTTGTCTTTGTCTAGGTGAAACTTTTAGGGCCTAGAGTAAGGAGTCATTCTTTTAATCACCAGTCAAGCGAAAACATCATATTTATGAGATTATTACAATGCTTTAGAGACCTTTGTTAAAAGAAATGAAAAGTTCTCAGGGTTTCGTACCTTTGCCTTACCATTTCGTTTTCTTTTAAAATAATGAAAAACTTTTTCTATCACCTGTTTTTGACGAATTTAGTCTCCAATATATGACTTTCTGTTTGCTCCTTTTTCTCATGTGGAATGCAAGCCGGAATCCTGTAAACATGAAGAGTGCTTTTTAAAAGAGTTGAATGCATTAAAAATTTTGTATCTCTACTTCTACAAAAATCACTAACCTAATTAATTAACGGTGAAAATAAACTTACCGAGGAGAAATTATGAAATAGAGAGAAAACACAAACCGATATATACAATTTTTTTTTTTTGGGAATCAATTATTGCATATAATGTTTTAAATAACGCTCGTTGATAGGGGCGCTGAAGATTTTACCGTCCAGATTTTCTAATAGAAACAAATTTTTTCCTTCAGGAGCTGCGACTTTGAATGGTTCGTACCAGATATGATCGAATTTACCGTGTTTTGTCGAGTCTTCCTTTCTAGCATCCCACTTCAAAACCAAATCACCAGGGAGAAACTCTTTGTCTTTTGCCTTATGATCGAATAATGTTTTCATGTCATCTTGATACTTCTGGAACTTTTCGTCCACCTCGACCCTATGTTGTTGTACTTCAATCAGCTAGTTTATCCTTCTTGTGCCATGATTTGGTTCTTCTTTCTCATCTTGCCATAGTTTCATTATGGGAAGTTCTAGGTTTATGGGTAATACCATGTTGGTCCCGTACACCATTTGTAAAGGAGAAGTTTCGATATATTTTTTTGTGCCTATCCGATTTGCCCATAAAGTGCATTTCAAATGCACATGCCAAGATTTTTTGTTCTCGTTCAACACTTTATTAATTATATTGATCGGACTCTTGTTTGAATACTCGGTTATTCCATTTCCTTGGGGGTAATATGCTGTGGAATGGCTGAGCACGATATTGTATTTTTGGAAAAAACTGATCATAGCCATAGATTTAAAAGCCTGGGCGTTATCGGTGACTATCTTTCGAGGGCAGCCAAATCTAGATAAAATGTTCTCTTCTGGGAAATCTATTACCACCGAATCAGTTGCCCTTCTGGTTGGAATAGACTCCACCCATTTAGTGAAGTAATCTATGGTAGTCAAGATCCATTTGTGTTGAGCGCTAGAATGGGGGTTAATTTCACCTATAAAATCTAGTCCCCATTGCTGAAAAGGGGCTTTCGTCTTGACTGGGACCAATGGTAGCGCTGGGAGTTTATGCTTGCCTGCAAACAATTGGCAAGGGTTGCGGGTTCTAACTTTGGCATTGACATCTAAGAAAAGTTTTGGCCAATAATACCCTACCCTCAGAATTTTATAAGATGTCGCCCTCCAAGCGTGATGTCCCCTGCACACTCCTTCTTGAAATTTGCTTATGACCTTCTCTGTTCCTGATTCAACCAAAAAAGCCAACAGGAAGCCAAGTGGGTCCTTCCAATACAATTGAATTTCAGATATACAGTACTTGACCGCATGCAGTTTTAGCATCCTGGCTTTGGATGGGTATAAATCACTCGGGCATTTCAAAGTCAGTAGGTAGGACACTATGTTTTTGTACCAATTAGAGGATACAAACTTTTCTTCGATTCTGATTGCACTTGTTTGCTCATCGAGCTCATTCATGTCCTCACCCTCTTCATATCGCTGTAAGCTATTTATACCGAGGGCTTTGAAATTTGATTCAGCTAAGAGTTTAGCCAAACCTTGTCCCTTTACTAGTCTCGTCGGCTTTATCTCCAGATCAAATTCTTGGATTTTAGCGAGCCATCGTCCCCTTTTTCCATCACTGTCAGACTGAACCAAAATATCTTTTACGGAGCTGGTAGGTACGTACGCGATTACCTTGGAATGAAACATGTACGTTCTGAAAGCCTTTAATGCCTTCACCATAGCGTACACTTGTTTTTCCATTATATCGTATTTGAGTTCAGCGTCTCTGAGACTTTTGCTGAAAAAAGCTATCGGTTGTTCGAAACCTTCTTCATTTTTCTGGAGGAGTACTGCGAAAATTGTATGTTCGGAGGTGAACGAGAAAATAAGAAAATCCTTTAGATAGTGTTGATGGGTGAAACAGTCCGTCCGTCAATTGAGAGAGTGGAATCGATCCAGGGTTGTCTAAATAACCCAAGCCGTTTGGAATGAACCACCCTGACGAGTTTAACGGCTCCGTTGGCCACTCTAAGGTCTTTTAAGAAAACCAAAGAGAAACTAATCTAAACTAACTAAAACTAAACTAACTAAAACAATCTAACTAAAATTAAAAAGGAACTAAACTAACTAAATAAAAACAAACAAATTAATTATTATACTAATCTAATTAAAACAAACTACTAAATAAACTAAAACTAAATATAACTATTCTAACTATTATATACAATCTACTAATTACTATTATAATAACTCAAATCAACTATCTAATTACCAGCTGCAATATTACTTATTCACAAATGTACACTATAAACAATCTACAGATTTAATTAAAACCTGCAAAACTCATGTGTTT
>JASDQU010305419.1:90863-104524 GCA_032191745.1 Picea mariana
GGCCCATCGCCCAACAAAGGTCAGCCTCTTTGTAGATTAGCATTAGCATTTGTTTTCAGTAGCATAAACATTAAATTAGCTAAAGATTTAACTCTGTTAGATGATAGCAGTACAACTTAGATTAATATTTCCATTATATCATTGCTTAGAGATCTTTAATTGCTCTATTTTTTCATATGCTCTGTTTCTGTTCTCATGAATTGGATTTCCTTGAGTGATCATAGATGTTGGCAGCAATAATCAAAACTGTTTGGATAAGAACTAGTGAAGTTCATTATGAACCACAACAGAACCAAGATATTGACTATTGAACTACCCATGCTATGCTTTGATGATTGATGTGTGATTTCCCTTCAGAAGTGTGGATTGCATAGTTAGTTTTCTAGGTCAGATAGCAGATTTGATCTATCTAACCAACTCCATCTCATACTTGCATGTGCCATAATGGAGTAGATAGCCTCTCTGTGAAAGACAACCAAAGTGCATTTCAGTTTTCTATTTTGAATTGTTTCCAACATACATAGTTCTATACTCATGACGTTAGAAATTACCTTTCTTACTGGTGTCTTGTAACTCTGTTGATTACGAATCCCGAATTGATAATTAATGAGTGCATTATACTAAACATATAATCAACACAACACCTGTCCATCATCCTTTCCATGGTTTTGACTAAAGAGTCTATTTTTGCATCAACATAAGAGGTAGATGTTTCTTATTTTATAGTTACTCTCTTCTCTGTTCTAAGTCTATCTCTCTTATCTAATAAATTGGCCTCTACACTCACAACATCTCTCTGCATCTCTTCCATGGTTGCAGTGTTTCTTTCTTTCAATTGATAAGACATGCCAGCATCAAAACCAACAGGGAACTTAATCAAAGATAAACCTTGAGGGGGTTTTAACGTTTGTTGGAATTGCAATATAAATATTGTTAAATATAGTGCAATAATATTGCACACTTTCCCCAGGGGATATTTTAATACTTTCATATTTAGATAAAATCCGAAGTGGATTTTTCTTAACTTCCCATCTATTGAGGAATGATTGGAGAAAAATGATAATGCCATTTAGACTAGAAAATGGTAAGGCTTTGAACCATTTCCTAACTTGTCCATTTAAGCTTTGGGAAAACAATCTCGTTTTGACATATTCCTCATCTACTTCTTGAAGGTCAAACAAGTCATTCATCTTATCAATATGTTGCTATGCAGTCATAGTTCCAGTGCCATCAAACTGGGGAATCCTAGTTTGACAGTCTTGGGGCATATTATGTAAAGGTGCAACTAAAACGAGAGGAGCATATCTTGATTCCATGATTGGTATATGAGGATGGGTAGCTGATGAACTTGTGGAAGGTGTAGATGCTGGAACTCTTATAATAGGCTGGATCACTGTCTGTGAAGTTATTGGATAGTAGTGGAAAATATATAAGACGTAGGATTGGTAGATGTAGGATGTATCAATTGAGAACTAATAGTTGATGCAGAAATGGCAGCAGAAAGTTCAACATATTGTTGAATATAGACTTCATGTAAATCTTGATCGAAGTCTGATGCTAGATCTTGTAACTTTTCAAAATTTTGGAGGATTTGTTGATCAAGATATGATTCAAGAGATTATCTTTCAGATGTATTGGGTTGTAGAATAGCTTGATTTAATATTGTTTCATCCACGAAACTCTTAGACTTAGTTTTGAATAAACTATGCTCAAATGGTAAATCAAACTGAATATATTGGATTGTGACAAATTTCTTTGGGAGAGAGGTTGCCCTAGGCGGGCGACTACTGCTCCCTTGACTTTCTACTAAACTTCTTTTCCTAATCAATTTTTCAGGGCCATCTACAACTTTTACGGGTTTTGGATCGGGATGAGAATTGGTGTGAATTCTTTTTGGAGCCACAACTGAAATTTTAAACACACTACTTATTTATTTAAAAATTTTACAACCTCTGAACATTTATTTCTAAAGATTTGAATCCTAGATTTTCCAGAAATAAAGTTTTCTTACTAGGGAAAAGAATCTGTAGAAGTTGAAAATTTATTCTTCCCCAATATGGTTGCCACTATGTTATTGCTCTATAATTTCTAGAGGTTGTAGAAGAAAGGACAAAGGTAACCACAAAACCACTTTGGAAGCTCGGATATAGCCTTGCTGGCTTCAGAGAGGGATCTCTCTGTAAGATTTATATTTGTTTATATTAAAATATTAGGCTAGTTATGATAGTTCAATATTTGTTTGTTTGTTTGAAATATTTGGCTGATTAAATGCTTAAATTACCATTGGGCTATGGGGTCTGTCTCTTAAAATAGGGATTTGTTTAAGCTTTTTATAAAGTTTATTCACAGGGAAAGGTAGTTAAACTGTTTGGATCTTGTAAATTTGGATGAAGTGAAAAGGAACAAATGAAAGGAATTCCGTCAAGTCAAAGAGCAATTAAAAATTCTTTTTACTTAATTTTAGTTGAAAACATAGAAATTATTCAAAGCCAGAAACATAGCATATTAAAATAATTTCTGTTCGTCAACCTTCTTTTGAATAATTAAGATTAGAAACACACAAAAATTATAACAGAGAAAGGAAAACATAAACGTAGATATATGCACTTCACCAACAGTTTGACACGAGAATCCCATGAAAGAGCCATTTTTTTTATTACTGATCAATCCGCTTGAAAATACAAGATAGCTTTCTTGGATGCAAAAATCAACCCTACATACTTCGAAAAGAGAAGTATTTATACATTTATTTACAAAGGATCCTTTCATAATTGATCAGGATATATTTTAGGAATATCTAAACTAACTATATCTCTAGTTACAAAAATATAGGACTGTTTCAAATTTGTTCGGATTTCTAGCGCTGATTTGATGGAAATTGTTGATAATCTGCTCCTTTGACTTCTTCTTAGTGTTTGTCCTTGCTGATGAAAACTAGAACCCATCTTTACTCAAGTAACTCACATAATTTGTCCCACCTTTTTTTTTACTTGGGATTGACATTTTGAGTAATTTCCTGTAAATTTCATCCACCTCTGTGTATTTAGAAAAAGTGGGTTTGGTGATGAAAATGCGAAGGCTATACGATGGTATAAGCCCCATGCTCCTGGATGCACCGAAATTTATCTAAGTGCTATTGTTGATGCATCTATGTGCACATGAAATGTCTTTTCCCAATCTGGAAATACTATTATAGGTGTTATCACCATATTTTCCTTTAGAGTGTCCAATCCTCACTGAAAATCCTCATTCCACTAAAATATGGTGTCCTTCTTTAATAATTTTTCCATTGGTGCATTAATCTGCGCATAACCCTTTATAAAATTCCTGTAGTAGCTTGTATGTCCCAATGTTTCTCTTAACTGGTGCACTAATTTTGGTGGTGGTAAATTCACAATGACCACAATCTTATTAGGGTCAACTAGTAAACCCTGTTTACACACTATATGTCCCAACAATATCTCAAAAGGTGTACCAAAAATTAATTTCTAGATGTTTAATGATATCTAAAATTGCCTGCATCTTTCCAACATTAATCTTAAAACTTCTACATGGTCTTTCAAAAGACTATACACAGTCCAATCATCAAGATATACTTCTAGAAACTGATGTATGAATTCCTTAAAATCAGCTATGAATACCACTGAAAAGATAGCTGGTGAATTCTTCAATCCAAAGGGCATGAATGTATATTGGTAGGATCCCCATTCTATACAAAAAGTGGTCTTATACCTGTCCTCTGGAGCTATTTTGATCTGATGGTATTCTGACAATCCATCTATAAATGAATATGATTCTTGTCCTCCCACATTCTCCAAGACCTCATCTATAAAAGGGGTGGGAAAAGGGTCATGTAAGCAAGAATCATTGAGTTTCCTCAAATATACAAAAAAATTTATCCCCCCCCTTGCTTCTTTTCCTGTATTACCATGGGACTGATCCATTCAAATTCCTCTACTGGTTCTATAATGCTAGCTTCCAACATTCGATCAATTTATGCTTTCACTTTCTGCTTATACACTGGATTTAGTCTGTAAGGTCTTTGTCTAATAGGTCTAGCCTTGGGTTTGAGGGGTATATTCATCTCCCCTATCTCCCCTACTATTCCTTTCATCTCTGTAAAGGTTTTTGGAAACAAGTCACTATATTCGCGCAGTAACTCTGTTATTCTTTCTAATGTTTTCTCATCCCAATAGTCTCCAATAAATTCCATTTTAGGATTTCCATTCATCCCAATGTTGACTTTATTAACTTTGATTGGTGTAGCAAATGCCTATGACTCCATGGATGGGCCTTGCACATCTCTCTCTCCTTCAATATCTGTGATCTGAATTTTGTGCAGATCATCTTAATCCGATGCTTCCTCTTCAACATGATACCATGAGAGTAACTCTTTGACTGTCTGTCTGTTCTGTTGTTGATATTCTGTTATGATTTCGACCTTTGGTTCATCAAAAAGTATCACTCCCCTTATTATCTTCAACGTTGAATCAATGTTTGGGTTCTCATGCTCGAATGAGAAGGTTACTACAAAATTCTGTTGTAATCATGCCCATTATGTAGTGCCTTTTCCCATCTCATGGTCTATGTACTAGTTCCTTGGGATCCCTTCCAATGTATGAATAAAGTGATGAGGCCATTCCTATGGTGGTGTCATCCTCCATTGTGTTATGTAATTTTCCAAGTTTTCAACTTGTGTTCCTCACCCATCATACTTCTGCACTATATTGCTCCCCTATTTTGTGCCAAATCTAATGCGCAGTAGTCGTTTACACTGATACTAGTTCTGAATTGTTTCTTTGTGTGAGCCACACCATCTTGAAGGTGTTTCCTTGAGTGCAATATCCAAGGATAACAACCTCTAATTTTCCAACACTTCCTCATCATATTTTTTCAATAATTCCTCTTAGTCGTTTAGCCCACGAAAATTGGTAGGTTCTCTTATCTCTGTACGGACCCACCTTACTATACAGTCTATTCTTGCGCACCTCCTTGTGGAGACTTCATGTAATTTTTGTTTCCAATTCTCCAACCCCATGTGTGAGTCTGATGCACACAATGTAATGCTTCTCCAACTAAGTACCCCATCTGCAGTTGGGTTGACATAGTCTTCTTCTCACGAAGTTGTTCTGTACAACTGGTTTATTTCTTCCTTATCTAAACAAGTCACCTCTACAAACCTTTCTCTTTCTTAAGGATCTAATGGTGCAATGAATCTATATTCGACTGATTAAAAAGTAATATTCCTTGTCTTCAGGTTGATTATATCTTGGTTATCAAATTCCCAATCCAATACAAGTAATGTTGGGTAAGGTGTTGTTCCATCCACTATCTCTATCAATTCAAAATCTTCCATAGTGTGCACTCCATCCAAATCTATTGTCACACCTTTAAGCCTTCCAATTGGTAGCACTCTGTGTTGATTTGATAGTTTCAACTGGACAGGTGAATAACTTAATGTGGGATCTCCCATACACTGCTATGTCTTTTGAGGAAAGACATTTACTTCAGAGCCTAAATCCAATATAATATCTCCCATGTTGAAATCCCTAATGTTGAAATTTAGCTTGAATTCTCTGCTTGTCCTTCTTCTTGTATGGAGATAATTAACTATTTTATTCTCTAACTTCCATTCTACCTCTATGTTGCATCTTTCTAACATATTTTGTAAGACCTTAATAGATGATGAATCATTCAATAACTTAACACATGATTGCAAAAAATTCTTTATGGTACTTACTTCCTCTAAAGGTTGTCCTTTACTGGTATGGTCCATTGACGATGGAATCTCATACATTCGTGGGTCCTGAGTTTGTTGTGCAACTGATTTAGATGCAACATTCTACTTGAGAAGCTCCTATCTGGCCTCCTTAAATTTTTCCTTTTCTTTTTGCGCATCAAATTGCTTCTATGGCTCAGTATTCTTCTTGACCCATTGGTGTTGAGTTGGATCTTATTTTTCTGCATCAACTCTTGTCTTGGATCCTCTTGGAGTGACTATATTGATGTTTTTCTCATCATCCCTGGCTTCTGTAGAAATCCACTGGAAATTCTGGTTGTTCTGGTTCCTTTTTTCCTGGATCTTTCCTATGAGTGTTGGGAAGTCTTCTATGTTATGGTCTACTGCGCGATAGTACATACATGTCGCCAGTGGAAGTGGACAATCCCTTGCATAATGTATTCATTGTTGGAATTAATGGCACACTATTGGTCCTATGCCTCATCCAAATCCTCCTATACCTTGTCCTCCACCTATGTATCCACCTCAATCTCCTCACGGTGCATTGTATTGGGGTACCTAGTTATACTGCGTGAGGTTACATTGTGGTTGTGCATTATTGTACTATGGTTGCACATTGTTGTACCGTGGATACACATTTTTGTATGGTGGTGGCACCTGGCTGAACTAAGGAGAAACTTTCCATGTCATAATCTCTACTTTCACCCTGTAAGTGTCTGAAATTCTTTCTCTCATCAGTTCCAACGTTCTACAATCCTTATCATCATGACCTACTGATTTGAAAAAATTGCATTATGATTTTTTTTGTACTGTCTTATACTTATGCATCATTGGAAAATGATATGGATCATGTCCATGCATCTTACAAATCTTGCACCATGGTCCTCCTGTTGGAAAGGGGTTCGACACCCCTATTTCCAAGTACCGCACAAAAGTTGGACATTCGTTCTTATGGTGTCCTTTTGTCCTGCATAGTGTACACCAAACAACTTTGCTTTTCTCTTTTCACTCATTCTGGTTAAGTTGAAATGTTATATTCTTCAAATCCTCCTTCAACTCCTCTATTGCTGGATCTGTTTGTTGATACTGGTTCTCTTTCAGTTGTAGGGCTTCCTGCAGATCCTCTTCCTGAGTTTGGAACTTCTGTTGTCTTAAAGGATACTTAAAGTGTGGTAACAATGAGTTCACAAATAAGTTCTTATGGTGGATATAAGTAATTGCATATTTCAACTTACCTTTCAAATGTTTGAAACTTTTATCAATCTCCCAAACAGATTCACCTGGTTTCTACCTGATTTCAATCGTTTCATTCATGTATTGGTCTTCTAAGCTTGGATTCTGAAACTCGTTTACCAGTAGTTTTTTCACATCTACGATTGTCTTTGGTACTCCCTATGGACTGTTTATAGCTAGGATCATTTACTAGTCCAACATGCAGTCTCTTAGTGTGATAGCTAACTGCACGAGATTTGTATCTTCATCTGTGATATTATTTTCTTCCCAGATCTTCTCATAGATGAATAAATTATTTTCAAGGTTCTCTGAGGCCTCTCCTTGAAATTCTAGTAATCCAATCGTGGGATCATCTCCTGGAATTTTGAACTGTGTTGAACTACTGCCTCTGCGTGGTGTAGATAATTAACTGTCACTTCCTCAACTTTCTCCCCCAATTGATTTTCCTTGATTGGATCCTTGTCTTGTTTCTCTTATTCCACTAAAATTCGGTTGTCTAAACACTGATGTTATTTCGGGTGTATTAGTCGCACATGGGGTTGTAGGTTCCACAATGACAATGATCTGGATTGGAGTTTTCCCTTCTGTTCCTAACCCTGGACCTCTTTTTTTCCTTCCGTATGTTGTGCACAATATTTCTTCAATCTGATCCACAGCTCGAAGATCCTCTACCTCTTCTTCATCACTCATGAAGCCCTCTCTGTCTGCAATGACTCTTTTCTTTTTATTCATTTTATATTGGTAAGGTATTCCATTGCGTGTCTTTCTTGACTTTGCCATTATATTATTTATCTGGTCCTCTTACATCATGATTGGGTCCATGGCCTCCTTCTTATTTCCCTTATCCATCTCCCCATGCATATCTCAACCTCCTGTCAGTGCTTCCCCCCTTTCCCCATGCACGTAGGGAAGTTTAGTTTTCTAATTCCATGGTGATCACATTGTTGTCATACAATAAAATCTTGATTGAAGTATACGGTGATTTGATGTACCTAACTTTGGGTCCCTTTATAAAATCCTTCTCTCCTAGAATGTAGCACTTCACGGTATCTACTGCAAATTCATTAATAAACCCTACAACAATATTATCTAACCAAAAATCTATTGCACGCGTGAATTTGTTATTAAGTTGATGTAACTGCACGATTTCCATAGGATTCCACTCCAGTTGTCAAATCTGATTGGTAGGTTAGTTGTACTTTAACCTCAATAACCACTCCTGCAACAAATGTGATAAATCAAAGAAAAATACCTCATGCAAGTCGCTAAACACGTATTTGTCAAGATATTTGTGCGATGTCAAGTTAAGGTTTTTGTTGTTCTTCTACGCAAACTAAAGTTCCTTTGTTCTAAACCATGTTTCAATCTCCGCCTTCATTGGATTCCATGGCCTGAACATTCCCTTCTATACTTTCATCTTCTATGCTTTTCTTCCACAGATACCATCCACTCAATCATGTGCAGTTCAACATGGCAACAAAACCATTTGTTGGTTACTTCTTGGGCTGACCCAGGTTCTGATATCAAACAAGTTTCCAACAAAACCCTCAAAACTATCGGCCCTCCTGGTAAGACATAAGGAAATGCTGCACATAGGGTGCACATCGTAGTCTCACCTGAGATAACTTTTATGGGGGACTGCAATACTCAGGTGTTTGCAGTCTAGGACTGAGTGGGGATTGTGGTTGGATTATTTTTCCTTATGCATTATCCTTGTTAATCATTCATCTACTTCTATGATTCATTCATCTTTAAACCTATGCATGCATGCTGATATACCTACTTTAACCATTCATTCTTAAGATAATGATTAACAAAAAAGTAAATAATTTATTAACAATCACATAGAACACAAGGGTTACCATGGTTCACCCCCTCCTGGGGTTACATCCACAAAGATCTAGCTTCTTTGCTCTTTTATTTATTCTGCTACAAAATATTGTGCTGCGTGCATTACATCTTCAGTATTACAATCAAAATGAGGGTAAGTACCCTTGGGGAGGCTAACTAGATCACACCAAGCTCCTCAACCCGTGACCTAACCCTCAAATACTAACTTATTTGACTCTACCACAAGAACCACAATAAAACTTGCTTACAATTATCAACTGACCAACTTCAATCCAGACCTTTGAGGTCCTTATTTATACTAATTTATAGGCTTCTAGACGTTACAATCTTTGTCAAAAAACCTAACCATAACATGGTTAGGTCTGTCTACATGCATGCCACATTGCTTTTCCTCTTGCATGATGCTTTTCCTTCTTTTTCTACATTCTATTTTCCTGCCACCTTTTGCAGGTGCTCCAAAAATAGGTATTTATCTCCAAAAACGGGATTGTTTCCAAAACAAATATTTCTCTGAAAAATAGGTTTGCACCCAAAATAAAATTTCTTCCCAAAACAAGCATGTTCCCAACAAGTCAGAAAAGAGACCATATGGTGCCAGAGTAAACCAACATCTTTCATACCTTGCACTCAAAGCTGGGTATCAAAGACTTCGAGCGACACCTGGTTTTGAAGTACCGCAATGTTCTACAAAGGTACATCCAAAAAAAGTTGGATTTCTTGGACATCTCCTCACTGGGAGTTGTTTATCGATATGCAGTCAAAATTGAGAAGAAATTCAAGCAACAGAGTAAGTGGGAGAATCATGGAAAAGGAATCTCTAACTCACATAATGAAGGACAGAGAAAGGAAGGCCAACCTTAGGAGAGCCAGTCCTAGATGTAGGAAAAGAAAGATAACATGAAGTCTAAGAAATACACAGGAAAGTGGTGTGAGTTCCACAACAACCCTTGGCACAACACTGATGATTGTCACTCAATACAATAATTTGTGGTTGATATCAAAGACAAAGAGATGAACCCTAACTTGGACCTTGATTCATAAAATAATAAAATGAGACAAATCATTGATGCAGAACCCACTGCTATTGTTGCAACTGCAACAATTGAACCAAAAGAGGATCTTGAGGAGGGGAGTGCCTCTTCCATTCATAAATGTGGGTGAAGGGGACCCCATTGCATTTTATTGTTGATAGCAGACACCAAAAGAACATCATCTCAGTAGAGGTTTTCAAGAAATTGGATTTGCCAAAAACACCACACCCAAAACCATACAACATCGGGTGGCTTCGCCAGGGTCAATATCTTTGTGTCAGCTAGAATTGTCGCCTATTCTATGACATCAACCCCTTCAAGAATGATGTATTGTGTAATGTTGCCCCACTGGAAGTCTGTGATGTTCTATGAGGCCATCCATATATGTGGACGTGTCATGCTATTTATGAGTCTAGACCTTATAGCATCATTGTTACTCTCGGGGGTCAACTATACAGGATACTAGAGGTAGTTCTGACTATTGTCCCACCAAAACAATGCCACAAAGTAATCTCTTATACTGCAAAGTTAACCCTCTTCACAATCCAATCAGAAGGTGAACATAAGGACATTGCAACCACTGCAACCTCATCCCAATACCTTTCTATCAATAAGAAGAAGATCGAAAAGATTGTAGAAGAGTACCAATATGTGTTTGTTGCACCTAAAGAGGTTCCTCCACATTGCCCAATCAAGCAAGGTTATAACAAAACCCTTCATACTCTTCATGTTGCATCTTCACCAATAGAGTCCTCCCACACTCAGGTAGATCATGTATCTAGATTGGTTGAATAGATCCAACCCCTCTTGCAATAGGTTCATGACAACCTTCAACAAGATAAGCAGGACAACTTCTTTATCAAGGAAAGCAGTGCACCAAGATTAATATTTAGCAGAAGTCTCCCCATATCCCAGGGGAACTTGATGCAATGGGAACCATTGCTTCCTAAGGGGGGAGGGATGATCTGGATGGATATCGGTGGCCATCCACCTTTTTCGCCGAATCACCATTTTGAGCCTGTGGTTTTGCTAAACCATGATATTCAACCTTTTGATGGGGAATGGAATGTAATGACATTTTCATTTGGCAATTATAGACATCATGTAATGATTTCCTAGTGGTATTATGTACCTGCCTACAACATAGTGTTAATGCACCAGATACCATTATAACTCCAAAGTTAAACATGCTTAGGCTAGAGTAGGGCTGGGATGGGTGACTGCCTGGGAAGTCCTAGTGTTTTACATGCCTATGGCATTTTACAAACTTAGTCCAATTTATCCCACATACATCATGGGAATTTTTCTCCTCTCACTCTCTCATATATAATTAAGGTGAAGGAGGCCTTTTAAGCATGCAATGGAGTGTGATGTAAAGCTGGTTGCAAATGAAGCATAGCTAACATCTCTTTATTTTCAGAGATAAGCTACCCCATTCTTCTAGTTTGTGTTCTAAAGTGTTTTTCTCTCTTATTCATTAATAAAAGTTTTTTTTGACTATATTTCCGCGTTCTCCACATTATCTCTGTGTATTTCCTTGTTATATATCAATTATATTTTTGCCTTCATGTCATTATGAAAATAATTTGGATCAGAGTCCCTAGTTCATGATTCACTACTCTTTATTGATGTTTCCTTGGTTCATGATTGATGCATGGGATTATATGTATGTTGATATACAGTTGATGCATAGTATGGTACAGGTTATACTTAATTGATGAGAAAATAAAGGTTTATGAGACAATGATAGAGTGATAGTTGTTGGATTACTGAGAGGGGAGTGAATCAATAATAGAGAAATATAATCCTTTTTAACCACAAAATGCAAGTGTTATATAAATGTAGAATTATCATCCAATGGTTTTAGAGTAAATAAACAATGAACAAATGAACAATCATAAACATACACATTACACCAGGTTTTTTACGTGGAAACCCAAAGCGGGAGAAAACCACAGAATGATTTTTCTTGTATGTCTTTAAGAATTACATTCATTGGAAGCACCAACTTCCTTTGTTTTCTAGCTGCAACTGGAAGGAGGCTCCAACCCCCTAGTTTCTCAGGCTACAACCCAGGAGAAGCTAAAACTCCCCAATTCTCTAGCTACAACCAGAAGGAGGCTACAACCCCCTGTTATCTGGCTACAACCGGAATGTGGCTACAACCACTTGTCCTTGCCTTGTCCAACCACCCTGAAATATAAGTAGAATGATGGAACCACTATCACACTATCACTGTGAGATATATTGTTGTAAACCTATACTGATCAACCTATACCAAACAACCTATAACAACCTGTACCAATAACCTATGCCAACATGTACCATACATCAACCTATACCTCAACATGTACCATAAACAAGTGCATCAACAATGCACCAACCTATACCTTAACCTATACCATCAATGAGTGCATCAACCATGGACCAAATATGTACCAATCATGCATCAAATACACATAAAATATGACTCATCAATATGTACCAACATCATTAACTATACACCTCATGTATGTGCCAACTCATCAACTACTTGTCTCAACCATGTACCCAACATGTACCTCAACCAAAAGCCCTCATTAATTTCATTATCCAAATCTAATTTGTAAGTCTATAAAAGACCTGGTGTATATGATCACATACCTACACACCTTCCTTAACTTTAACAACAAGAGACTATCATTTTCATCAAACTTTACTTTAGTCTCACATGACTAATTTTGGATTAGTCAACAACCCTAACTTGAAATAATCATAACTATGTACCTGTAATGAATAAATATTTGAAAATAGTACACAATTTTTGTCAATGTATTTTATGCAATTCCTCCAAGTTTCACTACTTGGAACCTCTCAGAAAAGGAGTTATAGCAAAAATGGCATACCTTGTTGAATTCTGGCTTATTCTAGAGAGCAAACTTTTAGAGTGTGCTCCACACTGAATATTTGTTGTATGGATCTGAAAATAATACACATGATACTATAGATTGTACTATAACCAATACATTTTGTCTTACTGAATTTGGATTTGTTATGAAGAAGTTATGATGTTTTTACCCGAAACACCTTTTTTAGACTAGTTTCAGGACCAACCACAAACCCTATTTTCCATGGAGTGTAACTACAAAAATACAACGACCCACAAGATGAAATTTTTATCACAACTACTTCGATATGTTTTCTCAACGGTCTCCATATTTCATGGTCTGAATCATTCTAGAAAAAAAGTTATTGTGAAAATGGTGAGATGACCTGTAAATAACATACCTTAGAAAACATCATCAAAAGAATTTATCCTCCCTTGAATTTCGACCTTCTTTACTTCACCTTCAATCTGAAATTTACCTTAGTTATTCTTTGGTTATCTCATTCACTTGTAGATATTCAATATGATCAAGTGTTATTAAATGATAGACCCTTGCCTCTTATTTATACTTTTATATAGCTTCCTTAAGGGGTTACCTTCTAACCATCTTAAACCACTTTCCTTATTTTATGGCTAACCCACTTCTAACCACTTGTCCACTTAGTAATTTATCCATTAACTTTATTATTTAAATAATTTGTTTTGTATCCACTTTGACTTATAGTACACTCATCACTTCACTTTATTATTTAAATAATTTCTTCTTTGCAACCACTTTGACTACTTTGACATTTTGGGGCTTCTAGATGACTCATGAGGGTTATCCAACTTCACATGGCCATAACTATCTAACTGTGAGGATGTTAGGGTCCTAACCCGCACATAGGCAGATCAATATATTCAGATGTGATAAAGGTAAATATTAATAAGGCCTTTCAAT
>JASDQU010305420.1:20653-33979 GCA_032191745.1 Picea mariana
TGTTCGACCTGTAATTGTATCAGTTCAATTTATGTTTTGTGATTTGATTCTCTTTTATAGTAGTTAAATGAATGCATAAGTGTGTTGATGATTTCATGTCAATTGCAAGAGATAGATATTCCCTGAAGCATTAGATGATTATTGTTCCAATTCCTATTACTGAGATTTGATGCATGACAGTTCCTCATAAGGTCACATTTGTTGTTCCTTTCACTTAGTTTACATTTGTTGTTCCTTTCACTTAATTTACATTTGTTGTTCCTTTTACTTAGTTTACATTTGTTTTTCCTTTCCGTTAGAATATAGTTGTTGTTCCTTTCAATAGAAATACGATTGTTGTCTCTTTTCGACTAGATTACAATCTATGTTTCTTTTCATAGATAGAGTAATTCGTCTTTTTCTTTCCAGCAATTTGATTCATAATAATAGTCATTTCTGCAAGTCTTTATCTAGATTCAATGACTGCTCTTAAAATGAATTCAATAGATTACATAGTTCATTTCCATTTCACAGCTTTAGATTTCAATTCCTAGAATCTTTAATGAATGTTTGAGGAACTTGATTGTTGATAAACTCATATTTGTTTTCACTACACAATTTTAGCCTCTACGAGTTACCTGCATAGACTTTGTCGACATTCTTTGAGATAAAAGACAAATCCTTGGGTTGATAAATTAATGTTAAACTAAGGTTGTTTTTAGACATGTTTAGAGCCCAACAGCTACCCTTTCGGGGAATTGCCCTGCCTATTGATCCCCATCTTTCGGGGGATGTGCGGCTGATAGATATGGCCCGACGCTACTGTACTAGGCCAAACCCGATGTTGGGTTCGGTTGTCTGTATTGAGGCGATGTACACGCTCTTGCATCAGTGAATCACGACCATGGTTGTTCGTATCTATGGATCCTTGGCTACTCAATGGATCACAGGTGGTCAGCTAAGGATTGTAGAGATGGTCCTAGATGGGGAATTCTTTCCCTGGGGGCCGATGTTGCATGCCAGGATGATGGGGCAAATTCACCGGTGTTAGACCACCAACTCTGGTGATTTTGTGTTTGGATCTATCCTGGTGGCATGGTTTCTGGATAGGGTGCCCATGTTGCACCTGAGGATTTGTTGTCAACTGGAGGGCCACAAGTGCCGCAATTGATGTGGTGGGCTCATATTTTGGCACGTCATGGAGGGGGAGAGGGTGGTCACTACTTTATGGCCACAATGGCATGTGTGTGGTGTCACATGCCACATGCTATACTCTGGAACCCATACGGTGGGATGGATTTCCGGCATGACCCAGACATGGAGTTGCATCCTAGAGAGGTCTAGGACCAGAGAGGTATGTTTGTGCATTTATGTTTTGTGATTTTGATAGTGTAGCATATGTTTATATATATATATATGGATGTTGACTCTATCTTTGGTTTTTGTGTTTGCATATTTGGGGCCTCGAGGCCGTGAGGCAGAGATTGTTGGAGATTCGGCTCACCAGGGGCCAATGTGACTGTTGTGGGTAGGGCCACGGGTAGGAGAGCGACGTCAAAGGGATGATGTTGGTGTGGGGCCAGCAGATGAGTCGCGAGTACTCCAGAGACATAGGTTCAATGATGCAGGTGTGGGGCCAGCGCATGCGTCGCGGGTATAGGCCGGCGGGGGATGGAGGATCTTCATCGTCAGTTCAAGGAGGTGCTTGAAGGTGTGTCAGAGGGAATGTGGTCCCACATTCAGGATGAGAGAGTCCTAGAGCAGTGTGTGGGTGTTCCGGTAGAGTGGCGGACCTTGATCCATCGTGCATTTCTAGTAGGAGCAGCGATGACTAGTCGACTATCGCCCAGACCTGGAGGACCCCCAGCTGGTGTGGCGTCTCCTGCTGAGAGAGGACCCGGTGGGGGAGCTCTCGGGGCACCATGAGTGTAAGTTTTGTTTTTTGTATTTATATAGGCTTGCGAGCCCATTTTGTACAGGGTAGTTGATACCCATTTTTTATAGGGTAGGGGGTACCCATTTTGTGCCTATAGGGGTGAGGGGACTCACTTGCCTACGGGCGATGTATATGTTGTAATTTTGTAAACATTTATGATACTTTGACCAATATATATATATATATATATATGGATACCCATATTTTGGATCTTTGTGATGTTTACATGTGTTGATATTTTTGATGGTTTATGATGTCTAATCTATATGCTATGACCGATGTTTGATTATTTATGTATATGTAATAATGTCTTAATGTGATAAATTCCAATCTAATACTAGGTTAGCTATGTTATYTGCTATTCGATTAAATTGTCATGGAATATGTGTAAATTTAATTGAATCAAATTTTCAAKATAAGAGTCTAACTTGTAGGTATTGCGAAAGAGGCAAGGATCGCGGACATGGTATACATTGTTGAGTTGTAGAATGACAAGCTGAGAATATAACAAAACACTAAGGTGACGAATGTGGCAGTGATTGGCCTCGTCGAGGAGACCAATGAAAACTATGTATTATGCTTGGTTGTTGGTGGTTGAGCCCAAACATATTTGGAGTGGAGCAGTTCATGTGAGGGGGTATAGAGGGCCCAAGTGGCCAAAGCGAGATTCTGTGTCCAGTGGCTAGCATCGTCAATGTAACCGATGTGGTAGGTTGATTGAGAATGCATCTATTAATAACATGGATGGTAGATCAGACATGAGGTGTGGAGGTGAAAAAAGAAGACTAAAAACTCTACAAATGTGTACAAAGAAAAATCCAAGTGTAGGATGACTACGCTCACACGTAAAAATTCTTTAAGTACAACCCGTTGACAGGTTCTTTGAGAAGATAGCCTTATGTAGAGGCCAGGATGTATGTGCCTTTAGTGAGGCAGTGTTGGATAATGTAGGGCCCATGCCATAATGACTTGAATTTCCGATGTGTTAGTAACATTTATTGTCCGGGGCGCAAGGGGCCTTATGGTCAGCGAGCCGCATGAGGAGCGCCCGAGCACAACGCAGAAAGCCTCATTTCAACCCCCCCAAGCAAGTGAGTGGGAAAATTTTTGTCTTCAGCGGCCGAGATCCATCTTCAAAGCTGATCGACGGTCATCGGAATTTCAGGACTGCCAAGTCACCCGGGATTTAGTGCAAGATCTAGCCGCGTCGGATTTTGGTAATCGCAAGTTCGACTGGTGAAGGTTTCATGTCACTTTGTATCACAAATTCCCAAACCCCAAAGCGCCGAAAGGGCCCAGGAGCTGGGACCCATAGTAGCGTCGAGTGAATTTGGGACCCTCTGTTTTCAAGGACACGTGGCGCCCAATTGAGCTCTCCCGGCAGTTCGCTCATCACGATTTTGAAGAGGAAAGGTCATGTTCCTTTCTCACCTGCGATCCCCGAAGTGTCGACAGTGCTTTGAAATTAAACTTAGGATCACAGCCCATGGTCACCAAGGAGGAAAGGAGTTGTGCGTAAAGAGGCCAAAGGTGTCGGGTTTGATCGCCGAAGGGATCATCGTGGTCTCCAGGCACCGACTGGTGAAACCTCGATCCTGGTTTTCACTCGGAATAAATGAAGATGTGATCAAGTGGTTGAGACCTCCTGTCGTTCATTAAGTTTGGGGTATGGAGGGCCTGGCGAGCAGTCCGCTCGAGAGGGTCCTGTGTACCCAATTTTTAGGAGAGAGGCCATGCTGAACCCTCGACCGGACGGAGAAGGTCTGCGCATGCTAGCCCAGCTCTTAATGACCCAACTACTCCTCTTACAGAGGCCATACACAGATGAGGTGGGGTCCAACAGTGATTACTCGTCCCATTTTTGGCTGAAGGGACACGAAGCCTGGAAGGACTGAACAGGTCACCGCTAGGCGAATTTTTTGAGTATATAAGCTCAGTAATTGTATTTTTGTAGGCATCGATGGTGGAGAAAGACTCCCAGTTGTAAAAACTTTAATGAAGAATTGTGTTTTGGTTATTTCTGGACTCTTGAGACTTCTTGCCTGATGAATGTCAGTTTCTTTCACGTATTTGTATATACTGTATTAGAGCAGCTCGAAATTGGAGGATCCAGTAGAGTTGTGACTGTTATAGGATGATGTATGTTGGATCACTGTAATAGTTGTGTTGTTATAAACAGTCCCTGTGAACTTCTTAGCACTAATTGACTTGAAATTGGAGGATCCAGTCAAGTCTCCCTTTCAGTTTCTTGAAGCCCTGAACCAAGCGGATCTTGTATTCAGAGTTTTTCCTCTACGAGCTACCGAAAGGCCTGTTGCCTGAGACAGTTTGTTCATTCTTCTCCCAAGTCTTCCGCCTGCCCATCTTTAAATCAACTCCCTTACTGAAGTTGGGTCAAGACCTCCTTTGTTCCTTGTTATCAGATACAACTCCTATTTTGAAGCGATACATGTTCGAGTTTCTACCCATTTGATCACCCATCTATCAAACCGTGACATAAAAATTGATGGGCGTTGGGCTCTGCTTCTGCAAGAAATCCAGAAGCGACTTCCAGCGCTAACACGATGATCGATAGTATCGTGACAGATATCGTAGGCTAGGATGAGATCTCATTCGTTAAATGAGTGAAGGTTGGCATGGCGGTCAAAGGTGGCTTTGGACTGTTTTTTAGTTGCCTCGTTGTTCTATAATGAAGATCGATGATCTTCATCCAGTGACTCTAAGGTCAGTAAGCGTTGCTCCATTGGCGCAGTGTTAGGTAATAGCTCGATGGTGGTGCACAACATGGGAATTTCGCACTCGATGGGGTGGCTTCGATCCCATGGATGAGATGAAATAGTGCAAAACCAGTGGCAGTTTTGATTGCCATGCGATAAGCCCATAATGTTCAAAACAACATATGATGCTAGTTGGTCTTATGTTTGTTGACAGTACGTTGCAACATGGTTTTGAGGACTTTGTTGACAACCTCGACCTGTCTATTGAACTGGGGGTAGTATGGGAAGGAAAACTCATGGTAGAAGCCTAATTTTGAGGAGAGTTCGATGAAGATCTCATTATCAAAGTTCTTACCATGATTAGAGACTAAATGTAGTGGAATTTTGAAACGGGTAATTACGTGGTTGAGGAAAGAATGCGTTGTTTTTTCAGTGGTATTGTTGAAGGTAGGCATGGCTTCGTCCCATTTGGTAAAATAATCTACTGCCACGACAATGTACTTGTGTCCACTACTAGATGGAGGATTGCAAGTCATGAATTCTATGCCCCATTTGCAAAAAGGGTCAACGATGATGACTAGATGTAGAAGAGCGGGTGGCGCTCGTGCTTTGTTTAAATAGAGATGGCATTTGTCGCATCGCTTGAAAGTGTGGATGCAGTCATGAAACAGTGTGGGCCAGAAGTATCATGCTCGAATGATTTTTTGGGCAGTGGAAATACCTGATAGGTGTCCTCCGCAGGTGCCGCTATGGAAATCGTTCAAGACTTTATCTGCTTCGTCGATGGTCAGACATAAGCGAAGTATGGTGTTGACCCCACATCAGTACAAAATGTCACCGATGAGGAGGTACCGAGGGGCCTGATGGTGAATGCGTCGACGATCATCTCGAGAGAGATGAGACCCAAACTTCTGTGTTTGAAGGTAGATGAGAAGGTCACCATACTAGGGGTCATCCGAGGGGATGAAGAAGAAGAGGTGTTCGTCGGGAAATCCACATTGATGCGTGAAGCTTTAGCATCTGAGGGAAATGTCGTAATGAGTTCGGTGAGAACAAGTGCTTTCTTGCTTTTGGGAGTTGAGAAATCTAGGTTGTATTCCTAAAGAATGACGATCCATCAAGAAAAAATTTCATTAATCTGTCGTCGACTAAGCAAGTACTGCATGGGGTTAGAATCTGCTACGACTTTAGTAGTGCGAAGTAGGATATAGTGACGCAGTTTTTGAACTGTGAGGACAACTACGAGGGCTAGTTTCTCATCATGATTGTACTTCAGGGGTGGTCCTGAAATATTTTTTTTGATGTAGTAAATAACATGCTCTCGTCCATCATCCCCTAGTTGGACGAGGACTCCTGCTACTGAGACGACTGAGGCTGATAAGTAGAGGATGTAATCGCACTCATAGTCTAGAGGACTAATCAAAGGGGCATTGGATAGCACCGCTTTTAAATAATCAAAAGTGGTTTGGGCATGTTCATCCCATCGAAATGGGATATCATGACATAGTAAGCGAAGGAAACCATGAGCACGAGTGGCGTAATCTGGGACAAAGCATCATAAAAAGTTGGCTTTGCCTTGTAGGCTCTGCAGTTGGTGCATTTTCATAGGTGGTGGAATTCCAGTGATAGGTTGGACCTTGAGGGGGTCCACTGTGATGCCGTGTTGAGAGACAATGAACCCAAGAAGGTGTCCGGTGATGACGCAAAATACACACTTGAGAGAGTTCAAGCGAATATTGTATTGGCGACATCATTGAAAGACAAATCATAAGTCATCTAAATGTTGAGTTTTTTTCTTGGATCGAGCAGTGAGGTTGTCCAAGTAAGCGAGGATGATGCGAGCAAGATCATGTAAAACATAAGTCATGGCCCGTTGAAATGTAGCACCTGCATTTTTTACTCCGAAAGGCATGACATGATAAGCAAAAGTACCCCATTGGGTAGTAAAACCGGTTTTATACTGATCTGCTGGATGGATTTGGATTTGATTGTAGCCGGAGAACCCATCCATGAAGGACAAGGCCTTGTGGTCGGAACAGTCATCGATAATATGGTTGATGAAAGGGGTTGGGAAGTTGTCTTTGGGACAAGCATGGTTGAGATCGTGAAAGTCGGTGCAGACGTGAATAGTGCCCTATTTTTTGTTAACAGGGACAGGGTTGGAAACCCATCAGGTATACGTGATGGGGAATATAAACTCTACAGCGTGTAACTTGTCAATTTCGACTTTGATAGCCGCATCTTTGGATGGGTGAAGTGGGCATTGCTTTTGATGGATTGAGGTGACATCTGGCCATGTTTCGATGCGATGTTTGACTATAGAAGGATCAAGGCAGGGCATATCTGTATATGACCAGGAAAAAATATCCCAGTATTCCTGAAAGAGAGATTTGTAAGCTGTGAGTTCTTCAGGGGAGCATGCGGTGCCAATGGTCATTTCTTCTATGATTCCTAATTTGATGGAAATGTCGATTTTGACAGTGGGGGAGATATTGGCCATGTTGCCTTCTTCAAAAGCATCAGGGGCAAGGATAGGGTTGTTGAACCAGTCTATATGCCCTGAAAAAATAAAATCCTTGGTTTTGATTACACATATGAAGGCTTGGGTAGGAGGGTCAAAGGCTTCCTGTGAGAGAAAAAGTGCTCTGTGATGGAGCGCATTCCATGGGAAATCGGGGGTAGTGAGTTCCTACAGGATATCTTCGTCGCAGTGGAAAATGCGAGAATATAGGGGATCCGACGAAGTAACATGGGTGACTGTCACCGTGTGATTTTCTTCAAGTGGTGAAGACATAGAGGGGATGTCATAAGTATGTTTCGATGGCTCGCTTGTCATAAACCAAATGTCCAGATAGTGTGGGGCATAAATTGTGGTAGGGGGTAAGATTTCCTGTGGGAAATGAACTGGAGAATTGGGAGGATTTGGGGGAATATCCTTAGACAATCTATTTATGAACCATGGAGGGGTGGGAAGTGACTCAGGTTCATGGGAGGTGATGTTGACAGTATCTAGAGGTTGCAGTACTGGTGTTGAGGTAATCGTCTATGGTTGGACAGGGTTTGAATGACGTCTTTGGTATGCAATTATCAGAGGACATCGGTATGCAAAGTGAGCCAATGAGTCAAAGAGAGCACAAAGTCATCTCATCCATTAAGGGACTGAGGTAGAGACATAATGGATGTCGGTGATGTGGGTACCCGAAATTGGTGGTGGAGAGGGCTCTTGCTGAAAGGTTTGGCGTATCGTTGTTAGTGTCTGTCGAAACTGAGGTAGAGCTGGGCAATGATGAGTGTAGTGTCCATATTCTGAACAGATGGCACAAGCGCATTTGGTTCGCAGCGCTTTACTACCTGTAGTAGGGGACATTGTGGTAGTACTTGATGTGCTTGGTCAAGCGGCGAGTGATGTGGTTGCTCGAGGAAGTTGGATCAAATTGCATAGTGCGCAAAAAGGTTGAACTCAAAGAGGAAGTCGAGTTGTGGGCTCTTTCTTCTTCCATCTGCCCCCAGTCGTGGTCATGGTGCTGGCGATTAGGGGTGAGGGTGGTGTGGCCGGAGTTAGTACTGGAATCTCCATCGGGATTCCCTCTGACTGAGGAAGGAGGGATGGTTGAGTAACCATCGCGGGTGGGTGTAGATACCATACTGGGATGGAGAGCACCATGTTGGGAAGGGTAAGTGTTGCGGCTCCCTGAAAATCTTGTACTTTCAGTGGGGGCTAGAAGAAGGGAATTTGAGTGATCGCTTGGGCGATTGTCTCCCAAACCGTGATTTTCCCTTAGGGGAGGGGGAAATAAGGGATAAGTTGTGTAGTAGGGTTCTCAGGTAATCCCTAAGGTAAAATTTCTTTAACTGGTGGGACGTCGAGGTGTGGAGAGGCCTCAATGGGAGGAATGGTGTCTCTGGTGTCAGTTCCATTAGAAGATATGACACGCACTTGTGATGAAGGGTGTATGAGAGGTGGTGCTCCATGGTATTCCCCCAGTAAGGATGGGTCCTTGAAAAATCTGGGGCCCATGTCAATGAGTGAATAAGCACCAGAACTAGTGCGGACAAGAGGTAGGATGTTATCGATGTTGGCAGAGTGGTTAAGCTCATAATGTGAAATTTGGTCGATGGTGATGATTTTCCCGTTGTGGGGGAACATCATCATTCGAAACACAAAAGAAGACACTTCCTTCATAGCGTACATGTAGCTACGTCCAAACAAGATATTGTAATCGAGTGGGGAATCGATAACCTCAATGTCAATGAGGATGGTTTTTCCTCCGAGTTCGACGAGGACATTTTGAAAGAGCCCTTCAGCGAAGAATGGTTGACCATCGTAGGCTCTCAAAGTGATAGCGGATGGTACTAGCTAAGAGGAGCCAAGTTTTTTCCATATAGTTTTGGACACCATGCATGTGGATGCACCTTCATCAATGATACACCGATGAACTGTGATGTTCTAAATCTTGACTGGTATCTGGAAAGATACCAGAGCGGGGAGATGAGGTTCTATGCTATCTAGATCAAATGTGATGAGTCTAGTATCAGTTGGGTCGACTTTCCCCAAGGCAAAAATTAAAGATTTTCGTTGAGATGGATAGGTTTGGAGGACCTCCAATACAGACATGGCTGCAAGAGACTACACCAAGTCATCGACCAGAATTTAATTGTGTGTTGTCCTAGCCTGAGGGTTGTTGACATTCTGTTGTAATGGAATGTGAGGGATACGAATGGGGGTTTCAATGTAAGGGTGTGAAATCATCAAGGGTTGTCTGGATGTAGCTGGAGTTGCTTCCGAAGTGGTAGGAGTAGATTCAGAGGGCGTGATGTATTTACGACCACACATTTGCAAAAGAATTTCTTCTTCACTAGTGAGGAGGATATTGTGATCCGTCGGATTTCCAGGGTTTTGATATTGTCCCATTTGTGGTGGGGAAGGATGTACCTCTTATTGAGTATTGGAATTGGGTTTTGAAACACGGCTGGGGGTGGTTTTTGCAAATATTGTTGTGGGGCTTGCTGAGGGGCAGGCGGTGCTGGAGGACGTGGCACATTCATGGATTCTTTCATCTATTTGAAGTCGACAATTTAGGGGAAATGGTGAGTATAATGACCATGCTCACCGCAAAGAGCGCAAGGGAAGTTCGTCCATAGGTTGTTTTTGTTGTTCCTCCCTTGGCGTTTGTTCTTATTGTCCCCTTGGGGATTCTAGTTACCATGATTTTGGTTGCCCGCAGTTTGTTGTGGGTTATTTCCCCCTGGTCCTAGGTTATTATTGTTTCGGTTTTTTCCTTTCTTCTTGGCATTATTTGACTGATGGGTTGGATTTTTCATATTCAACTATTCAAAAGTATGAAGTTGTTGAATGGGAGAGGGTTGAACAAAGTAAACGTTGGTGTGTGGTTGTCCATGTGGAGGAGAAACTGGCTGTGGAGGACCAGGAAATGGAAAATACATATTGTTTTGTACAAACGATCAGTAGGGAGCATAGGAAGGTGAAGCACTTTCACTAGTGCCTAGGTTATATGTTGAGGTAGAAGGGGAACCTGAACTTGGTTGATAAGTCGAGCGCATGATGGGTGTCGGCGAGGGTCCACTCATGGGTGGAGGGGGACTAACAGGATATGGTTGTTGGTAAGGGGGAGAAGGGTAATAAGACATCCCTCCATATATCGGTGGATATTGGGGTGTCTCGTACATAGGTGGTGGTTGGATGTACAGGTTGTGGTGAGTCGTGGTACCAATCAACCCATCTGCAACATGAGACATGCCAAGTTTGTCCTGGCCAAATGGTACGGGTCTCAGTGCATCAAGAAATACTGTGTATAGGTAACCCAACTGAGCATAATTGAGGTCAAACTTTTGAGCCTTGTTGATGGCTTCCTCTTCATATTGGGGGAAGGTGGATGCCACATATTTGGAAAGTATAGAGACGAGTGATTTTAGAAACCAATCGAGACATTGTTCTTTGGTGGTTTTCGCTTTGCATAAACTATGTCGCCAACACCATTCGTGAATGTGGTCGGAAATATGCATAGCTAAGGTTTGTTTGCACTGGGAGAGTAGTTCTAAACCAGTGTCATGACAAACTAGTAGTTGGAAAAAGGCCAAAAAGGCTTTGGCCAAGGATTCAAAAGTCACATGGGACCCTGATTTTTAGTCCACATACCATTTGGTTGATGGACCAGTGAGTGTTCGTTGAAATAACCTTAAGTGGATGGAGTCATCCATGATGTTGTTTGAAGAGCACCATAAGTGGAAGGTCATGACATGGTTGGCAGGATCTTCCCATGATTTTCCTTCAAATTTTGGAATATCTTAAGGTAGTTTGGTAGGCATATTGGGCCATGTGTGGTCATGCAATATAGGATCATTCGTGAGTTTACTCAAGTAAGGATTGTTGAGAGATGCCAAATATGGCATGGGGGGTGGTGGTGGAGGATTAGTTCCAGTCATGGTGTGAGCAGGTAGTGGACCTGACCCTTGAGGGGGATTTAGTGGGGTCGTACATCTCCCTTGAGAAGAATTTTATCCCCCACCTCCTTGTGAAGGAGAGCTAGTGGATGGATGGCTTTGGGAATTGGACCCAAGTAAAGTGGAACCAAGCAAACCTGATCCCAAAATAGTGGCACTCATAAGGGTGTGTGATGGTTGATCTGGTGAGTTGGTAAGACTAGGAACTCCTCCTAGAATAGGAGGGAGATTTTGCAAGCGTCTGCAACGATGGGGATTTTGTGGGTATCCTATGATGTCTGACTAGCAAAGTGAATGTGTGCAAATGGTGATGAGAGCAATAAATGAACAAGATATTTGTATAATTTGGACCTTCACAATATAACTCACAATTGCATGTAATCAAATGAGCATCATACATAAATCAACTATAAATAAACATACATGTGGGTAAGTGAATTTTTTCTACATGGGAGAACAAATAAAATAAATGCTAGTGTCCTAAAAGATGTATTGTCCTTCCTCTAAAATAACACTAGACCTTCCAAGAGCACTCAACAGTGGGGTCTGAAGCCACCGGAAGAGGAACTAGTGAAGGATGAAATAATTAGTTATAATGAGCGGTAGAGGGTGTGTATCCCGAAAGAGCTGGCGATATTTCCCAATAGCCACACAAAATCTAATCAAGGTGCAATTGCATCCCACAATTGCCACCTGGGTAGATGTCCTAAACTTAGCCACTAGGTACCTCAGTCAAAGTGCGGCATTTAGATTTTCCACCTTAAAAATGGGTGATGGTTTGGATCCCTTCCAAGAGTTGGGTGACTCAAAGGGGGACGCACAAAACAACTGGACCTCAGACTTCAACCCTACACGATTGTCTCCCTGCCTTATGGTGTAGGAACACTTGTCTTGGAGGATTTTAAAGTTCCCTATTTATCAACTTCTAATATTTGAAAATGTGAGAACCAGATAACATGGGGTTATTTGGATGCCTACCCCCGAGATCCTACCTACACTAAAAAAATTCTTTTGGCACCTCCTGTGGAGGAAAACTTAGTGAGTTTTTAGAAAAAATTTAGATGTGGTGGGTTGAGATATTGGGGGTGTGAACCATCTCGTTTGAATTAAGTGGGTGTGGATAATTTCTTCAACAAATAGTGGGACGTTTCGGAATTCCTTTGGAGAAAACCTACTTAAACCTTCACAATTCAAGATGGAAATTATGTGAGTGAGGAGTGACTTTGTGTGTGAGCAAGTRATAAAWWTTTYCAAATTTTAATAAGTTAGGTGTGAATTTGCAACATGTGGACTTCCTGTGGTCCTTACAAATCTTTGTTACCTATCTTACTAAATGTCATTGGTACAACCTTGTGGAATTTTAAAATCCCTAAAGAACTAGTATGTGGACATATGGGTCCTTACCAATCCTTTAAACTCCCTAATGTTGTTTACACTAAGAAAGATTAAAAAACTATCCTAGATTGCAAGCATGTGGGCATGTATGGGCCCATTACTTTGATATTTAAACTCTCCTAGTGATGTAAACTAAGAAAGCAATTTCAAGAAACTATCCTAAGAGTTTGCAACATGTGGGCATGTATGGGCCCTTACAAATTTAAGATRATTTCAAAAAGAAACTAAGAGGATCCCTAGGGGGGCTTTGTCCTCTCCTAAATATTTTGTTAAGGGAGATGAAATGTMCCCTTAACCACCTTTCTGACTCTCAAGATCGCTCTATGGTGTGAGAGAAGAGCATACTCAATGATCAAAGTTGATTTATGGTCTCAATGCAAGTGTTTTTATATGTGATAGCAAATGATCTCAACTTATATTTTAAGAACCAAACAAGCCATCCATGTGGCAACCAAAGCAAAAGAGGAGAATATATGGTTCTTTTTACCCCCTAAGTGTCTATGTTTAGCTAACCTTTCATATGGGAAAGGATTCTAAGTGGAGTGCATTTACAATTTGCATGAAAGTAAGAATTTCAAGGCTAGGGACCTTCAAATCATCACAAAAAAACCCTTACAATTTTGAAACTCTGGAAATGTGTGCGGATTACAGTTCAGACAGAGGCACAGTGGGCACACAGTGTGTAGAATGCACAGAGAACATAAGCATTTTGGGTGCACAATGCACGAAATGCGCAGATCAAAGAAGCCTTTTGGGTGCACAGTGTGTTGAGTGCGCGTCTGTGGGCTGGAATACCCGCACACATTCTGATACGCATCAAGGGGGGGGGGGGGGGGG
>JASDQU010305420.1:48556-60918 GCA_032191745.1 Picea mariana
CATAAACAAAAATCAACCAAGAGCCATAAGAAAATTAGAAAGTTAAAAAAAGAAAACAAATTGTTGAAGAAAAGGGCTAAGAAGGATGAAGTATTAAAGAAGAAGGTGGTTAAACTCAAGGAAATCATTAAGGAATTGAGAAAATAGCTAGAACAGGGAGACAAGGCCCACGGAAGAAAGAAGAACAAAAGGGCCAGAGTGCAAGGAAGAAACCCTCTTCCTAAAGAAGCAGTCAGTACAAATTCTATAGGGATACAGACAGACCCTGAAGAAATAGTAGTAGAAGAAACAATAGCTCATAATGAGAAAGCAATTCCTTTAGAAACACAAGAAAATATGACAGCTACAGAAGTAATTGATGCTGAGGTGAAGACAGACACCCTGATATTAGAGGAAATAGCTCAACTCCTTGAGAAGAATTCTACCATCAGGAGATTGGAGGAAGAATTGATGCAGTCTCAACAAACCCTGGTTCAAAACAGAAATGAATTACTGACTATGGCAGAGCACCAAGCACTCCAGTCCCAAAAACAAAGTGCTATTGTGGACAGACTAGAAGTAGAGATTACACAGGTCCAGCAAGCATTAACTCAATCCAAGGAAGAGATGGGCGCTATGGAAGAATACCAAGCATCACAGTCTCAAGTACAGGGTGTCACCATTGATAAACTAAAGGCAGAGCTAGGACAAGCCCGGCAAGCATTGTCTCAACACCAAGACGAGATGGTCACTAGGGTTGAATATCAAAAGATTGTTCAACAACTGAAGGACATGACATCAACAGAGGGTGAGACCTATGCTGCGCTCACCAGAGCCCAAGGGAAGATAAAAAAAGGTGCAAACCCAATTAGAAAAAGATTTGGAGCAAATCAAAGAAATATGTGATGTCTACTCTCATGCTATTAATTGCAGAGCCCCTGCCACCAATTACACTTTATTCTTGCTAGAATGATATCTGTTATTAAGAGTGAAGGCCATCAAAGAAGGAAAACCTATTTCATTTTCCACTGTACCTAAGTTTATTTCATGTTTCAGAGAGCAGGACGAAAAGGTACAATACTTTTTGTGTGAATTGTACTTTCATAATTTCATTCTGGAAGAAAAAAGGGAAGATAACCCTGACCCATTCATAGGTGGCATACAGTTTCAGGCATTTCTGTCATTTACTCAGAACCAAGTCAGATGGGGTAAAGCTCATAAAACCTTCCTAAAAAGGGAAGTTGGGCTAGATCTTTGGGTTAGGAGAGAACCTCCAAAGTCCTTTCCAGCCATTATACGACATAAAACTTTTATGAAAAGAGGGGGGGTCATAGACTCCTTATCCCCTATCCATCTATAGGTTATACATTCAGGTATCACTCCTTTTAGGGAACTTAAAGAGGAAGCTCTTTCTGATTCTAAACTGAGATGGGATGCATCCTCCATTGAAGTAAAGAGTAGGGAACCCTTTGTGTACAGGAATTTATTTGCAGCTACCTTTAGAATAGAGAGGTATTCTAGATTGCTCCAAGAGGAAGGACCTGCTTGGATTGGGTGCAGGTATAATCCCCCTATCATCTGGTTCCCTCCAGAAAGTTACCAAAAAGATTATCAAAATAACAAGAAAAGGGAGGATGGTTCTTTTGGAGAACTCAAAAGAAGCAATGGGTTCAGAAGGCCTAGTGAACCAACCTTTCCACCTTACACCATCATTGCTTTACATGTAAAATCTCAGCTTGCATGAGGACATGCAAGAAGGTAAGCTGGGGGGTATGTTAGGTTATGAAAAAAGTATAAATATCTTCCTTTTTCCCACATTTCATGATATCATCTTGATTGACTTTTCGATCATTTAGGAGCAAATAGGATAGAAAATGAATAATATACTCTTTAGCGTTATTGTTGAAGTTAGATTACATAGATCCTGAATATGATTGGAATTATCTGGTTTTATTACAGGATTGGTTAAATATTGTCAAACCCAAGATAGCAAAGGAAATCTTGAAGATGCGCAAGCTATTGGAGGTTGAAGACTTTATGGCACAAGGCAATTTTGAAGATGATCGAGTTGCTTATATTGTAATAGTAAAGCAATCCTAAGGATCTCCCGATCCTCAGGATAGCTTAATTTACCCAGATTATTGTAATATATAAGGGGTAAATAGATCTTGAAAAGGGTAGAAGAATTACACCCAAGAACTTGGGACTTAGAATTGCTATGCGTTAGAAGTTTTTGTAAAATGTTGTACCAGCTATGAAATCAATAGAAGCTTCGAGCGGTTTTACCATTTCTATATACTAAATTTTAAATAGCAGTGCTTCTAAGGACCAAGGGCCCAGTCTCAAGGAGCTATTGTTCGACCTGTAATTGTATCAGTTCAATTTATGTTTTGTGATTTGATTCTCTTTTATAGTAGTTAAATTAATGCATAAGTGTGTTGATGATTTCATGTCAATTGCAAGAGATAGATATTCCCTGAAGCATTAGATGATTATTGTTCCAATTCCTATTACTGAGATTTGATGCATGACAGTTCCTCATAACGTCGCATTTGTTGTTCCTTTCACTTAGTTTACATTTGTTGTTCCTTTCACTTAATTTACATTTGTTGTTCCTTTTACTTAGTTTACATTTTTTTTTCCTTTCCGTTAGAATATAGTTGTTGTTCCTTTCAATAGAAATACGATTGTTGTCTCTTTTCGACTAGATTACAATCTATGTTTCTTTTCATAGATAGAGTAATTCGTATTTTTCTTTCCATCAATTTGATTCATAATAATAGTCATTTTTGCAAGTCTTTATCTAGATTCAATTACTGTTCTTAAAATGAATTCAATAGATTACATTATTCATTTCCATTGCACAGCTTTAGATTTCAATTCCTAGAATGTTTAATGAATGTTTGAGGAACTTGATTGTTGATAAACTCAGATTTGTTTTCACTACACGATTTTAGCCTCTACGAGTTACCTGCATAGACTTTGCCGACATTCTTTGAGATAAAAGACAAATCCTTGGGTTGATAAATTAATGTTAAACTAAGGTTGTTTTTAGACATGTTTAGAGTCCAACAGCTACCCTTTCGGGGAATCGCCCTGCCTATTGATCCCCATCTTTCGGGGGATGTGCGGCTGATAGATATGGCCTGACGCTACTGTACTAGGCCAAACCCGATGTTGGGTTTGGTTGTCTGTATTGAGGCGATGTACACACTCTTGCATCAGTGAATCATGACCATGGTTGTTCGTATCTATGGATCCTTGGCTACTCAATGGATCACAGGTGGTCAGCTGAGGATTGTAGAGATGGTCCTAGATGGGGAATTCTTTCCCTGGGGGCCGATGCTGCATGCCAGGATGATGGGGCAGATTCACCGGTGTCAGACCACCAACTCCGGTGATTTTGTGTTTGGATCTATCCTGGTGGCATGGTTTCTAGATAGGGTGCCCATGTTGCACCTGAGGATTTGTTGTCAACTAGAGGGCCATAGGAGCCGCAATTGATGTGGTGGGCTCATATTTTGGCACGTCATGGAGGCGGAGAGGGTGGTCGCTACTTTATGGCCACAATGGCATGTGTGTGGTGTCACATGCCACATGCTATACTCTGGAACCCACAGTGGGATGGATTTCTGGCATGACCTAGACATGGAGTTGCATCCTAGAGAGGTCTAGGACCAGAGAGGTATGTTTGTGCATTTATGTTTTGTGATTTTGATAGTGTAGCATATGTTTAAATATATATATGGATGCTGACTCTATCTTTGGTTTTTGTGTTTGCATATTTGGGGCCTCGAGGCCGTGAGGCAGAGATTGTTGGAGATTCGGCTCACCAGGGGCCAATGTGACTGTCGTGGGTAGGGCCATGGGTAGGAAAGCGGCGTCAGAGGGATGATGTTGGTGCGGGGCCAGCATATGAGTCGCGGGTACTCCAGAGACATAGGTTCAATGATCCAGGTGTGGGGCCAGCGCATGCGTCGCGGGTATAGGCCGGCGGGGGATGGAGGATCTTCATCGTCAGTTCAAGGAGGTGCTTGAAGGTGTGTCAGAGGGAATGTGGTCCCACATTCAGGATGAGAGAGTCCTAGAGTAGTGTGTGGGTGTTCCGGTAGAGTGGCGGACCTTGATCCATCGTGCATCTCTAGTAGGAGCAGCGATGACTAGTCGACTATCGCCTGAACCTGGAGGACCCCCAGCTGGTGTGGCGTCTCCTGCTGAGAGAGGACCCGGTGGGGGAGATCTCAGGGCACCATGAGTGTAAGTTCTTTTTTTTGTATTTATATATCCTTGCGAGCCCATTTTGTACAGGGTAGTTGATACCCATTTTTTATAGGGTAGGGGGTACCCATTTTGTGCCTATAGGGGTGAGGGGACTCACTTGCCTACGGGCGATGTATATGTTGTAATTTTGTAAACATTTATGATACTTTGACCAATATATATATATATATATATGGATACCCATATTTTGGATCTTTGTGATGTTTACATGTGTTGATATTTTTGATGGTTTATGATGTCTAATCTATATGCTATGACCGATGTTTGATTATTTATGTATATGTAATAATGTCTTAATGTGATAAATTCCAATCTAATACTAGGTTAGCTATGTTATCTGCTATTCGATTAAATTGTCATGGAATATGTGTAAATTTAATTGAATCAAATTTTCAATATAAGAGTCTAACTTGTAGGTATTGCGAAAGAGGCAAGGATCGCGGACATGGTATACATTGTTGAGTTGTAGAATGACAAGCTGAGAATATAACAAAACACTAAGGTGACGAATGTGGCGGTGATTGGCCTCGTCGAGGAGACCAATGACAACTATGTATTATGTTTGGTTGTTGGTGGTTGAGCCCAAACATATTTGGAGTGGAGCAGTTCATGTGAGGGGGTATAGAGGGCCCAAGTGGCCAAAGCGAGATTCTGTGTCCAGTGGCTAGCATCGTCAATGTAACCGATGTGGTAGGTTGATTGAGGATGCATCTATTAATAACATGGATGGTAGATCAGACATGAGGTGTGGAGGTGAAAAAAGAAGACTAAAAACTCTACAAATGTGTACAAAGAAAAATCCTAGTGTAGGATGACTACGCTCACACGTAAAAATTCTTTAAGTACAACCAGTTGACAGGTTCTTTGAGAAGATAGCCTTATGTAGAGGCCAGGATGTATGTGCCTTTAGTGAGGTAGTGTTGGATAATGTAGGGCCCATGCCCTAATGACTTGAATTTCCGATGTGTTAGTAACATTTATTGTCCGGGGCACAAGGGGCCTTCTGGTCAGTGAGTCGCATGAGGAGCACCCGAGCACAACGCAGAAAGCCTCATTTCAACCCCCTCAAGCAAGCGAGCGGAAAAAGTTTTGTCTTCAGCGGCCGAGATCCATCTTCAAAGCTGATCGACAGCCATCGGGATTTCAGGACTACCAAGTCACCCGGGATTTAGTGCAAGATCTAGCCGCGTCGGCTTTTGGTAATCGCAAGTTCGAATGGTGAAGGTTTCATGTCGCTTTGTATCGTGAATTTTGAAACGGGTAATTACGTGGTTGAGGGAAAAATGCGTTGTTTTTTCAGTGGTATTGTTAAAGGTAGGCGTGGCTTCGGCCCATTTGGTAAAATAATCTACTGCCACGACGATGTACTTGTGTCCACTACTAGATGGAGGATTGCAAGTCATGAATTCTATGCCCCATTTGCAAAAAGGGTCGACGATGATGACTAGATGTAGAAGAGCAGGTGGCGCTCGTGCTTTGTTTAAATAGAGATGGCATTTGTCGCATCGCTTGAAAGTGTGGATGCAGTCATGAAACAGTGTGGGCCAGAAGTATCATGCTCGAATGATTTTTTGGGCGGTGGAAATACCTGATAGGTGTCCTCTGCAGGCGCGGCTATGGAAATCGTTCAAGACTTTGTCTGCTTCGTCAATGGTCAGACATAAGCGGAGTATGGTGTTGACCCCACATCAGTACAAAACGTCACCGATGAGGAGGTATCGAGGGGCCTGATGGTGAATGCGTCGACGATCATCTCGAGAGAGATGAGACCCAAACTTTTGTGTTTGAAGGTAGATGAGAAGGTCACCATACTAGGGGTCATCCGAGGGGATGAAGAAGAAGAGGTGTTCGTCGGGAAAATCCACATTGATGGGTGAAGCTTTAGCATCTGAGGGAAATGTCGTAATGAGTTCGGTGAGAACAAGTGCTTTCTTGCTTTTGGGAGTTGAGAAATCTAGGTTGTATTCCTAAAGAATGATGATCCATCAGGAAAAAATTTCATTAATCTGTCGTCGACTAAGCAAGTACTGCATGGGGTTAGAATCTGCTACGACTTTAGTAGTGCGAAGTAGGATATAGTGACACAGTTTTTGAACTGTGAGGACAACTGCGAGGGCTAGTTTCTCATCATGATTGTACTTCAGGGGTGGTCCTGAAATATTTTTTTTGATGTAGTAAATAACATGCTCTCGTCCATCATCCCCTAGTTGGACGAGGACTCCTGCTACTGAGACGGCTGAGGCTGATAAGTAGAGGATGTAATTGCGCTCATAGTCTAGAGGACTAATCAAAGGAGCGTTGGATAGCACCGCTTTTAAATAATCAAAATTGGTTTGGGCATGTTCATCCCATCGAAATGGGATATCATGACATAGTAAGCGAAGGAAACCATGTGCACGAGTGGCGTAATCTGGGACAAAGCATCATAAAAAGTTGGCTTTGCCTTGTAGACTCTGCAGTTGGCGCATTTTCATAGGTGGTGGAATTCCAGTGATAGCTTGGACCTTGAGGGGGTCCACTGTGATGCTGTGTTGAGAGACAATGAACCCAAGAAGGTGTCTGGCGATGACGCAAAATACACACTTGAGAGGGTTCAAGCGAATATTGTATTGGCGACATCATTGAAAGACAAATCGTAAGTCATCTAAATGTTGAGTTTTTTTCTTGGATCGAGCAGTGAGGTTGTCCAAGTAAGCGAGGATGATGCGAGCAAGATCATGGAAAACATAAGTCATGGCCCATTGAAATGTAGCACCTGCATTTTTTACTCCGAAAGGCATGACATGATAAGCAAAAGTACCCCATTGGGTAGTAAAACCAGTTTTATACTGATCTGTTGGATGGATTTGGATTTGATTGTAGCCGGAGAACCCATCCATGAAGGACAAGGCCTTGTGGTCGGAACAGTCATCGATAATTTGGTCGATGAAAGGGGTTGGGAAGTTGTCTTTGGGACAAGCATGGTTGAGATCGCGAAAGTCGGTGCAGACATGAATAGTGCACTATTTTTTGTTAACGGGGACAGGGTTGGAAACCCATCAGGTATACGTGATGGGGAATATGAACTCTGCAGCGTGTAACTTGTCAATTTTGACTTTGATAGCCACATCTTTGGATGGGTGAAGTGGGCGCTGCTTTTGATGGATTGAGGTGACATCTGGCCATGTTTCGATGCGATGTTTGACTATAGAAGGATCAAGGCAGGGCATATCTGTATATGACCAGGAAAAAATATCCCAGTATTCCTGAAAGAGAGCTTTGTAAGCTGTGAGTTCTTCAGGGGAGCATGCAGTGCCAATGGTCATTTCTTCTATGATTCCTAATTTGATGGAAATGTCGATTTTGACAGTGGGGGAGATATTGGCCATGTTGCCTTCTTCAAAAGCATCAGTGGGGGGGCCTGACGAAATAAAATTCTTGGTTTTGATTACACATATGAAGGCTTGGCTAGGAGGGTCAAAGGCTTCCTATGAGAGAAAAAGTGCTCTGTGATGGAGCGCATTCCATGGGAAATCGGGGGTAGTGAGTTCCTCCAGGATATCTTCGTCGTAGTGGAAAATGCGAGAATATAGGGGATCCGGGGAGGTAACATGGGTGATTGTCACCGTGTGATTTTCTTCAAGTGGTGAAGACATAGAGGGGATGTCACAAGTATGTTTCGATGGCTCGCTTGTCATAAACCAAATGTGCAGACAGTGTGGGACATAAATTGTGGTAGGGGGTAAGATTTCCTGTGGGAAATGAACTGGAGAATTGGGAGGATTTGGGGGAATATCCTTAGACAGTCTATTTATGAACCATGGAGGGGTGGGAAGTGACTCAGGTTCATGGGAGGTGATGTTGACAATATCTAGAGGTTGCAGTACCGGTGGTGAGGTAATCGTCTATGGTTGGACAGGATTTGAATGACGTCTTTGGTGTGCAATTATCAGAGGACATCGGTATGTAAAGTGAGCCAATGAGTCATAGAGAGAACAAAGGCATCTCATCCATTAAGGGGCTGAGGTATAGACATAATGGATGTCGGTGACGTGGGTACCCGAAATTGGTGGTGGAGAGGGCTCTTGCTGAAAGGTTTGGCGTACTGTTGTTAGCGTCTGTCGAAACTGAGGTAGAGCTGGGCAATGATGAGTGTAGTGTCCATATTCTGAACAGATGGCACAAGCGCATTTGGTTCGCAGCGCTTTACTACCTGTAGTAGGGGACGTTGTGGTAGTACTTGATGTGCTTGGTCAAGCGGCGAGTGATGTGCTTGCTCGAGGAAGTTGGATCAAATTGCATAACTCGGGAAGAGAAGGACATCTATTAGTGGGGTGTCCTTCTCTTTTGCATAGTGCACAGAAAGGTTGAACTCGAAGAGGAAGTGGAGTTGTGGGCTCTTTCTTCTTCCATCTACCCCCAGCCGTGGTCATGGTGCTGGCGATTAGGGGTGAGGGTGGTGTGGTCAGAGTTAGTACTGGAATCTCCATCGGGATTCCCTCTGACTGAGGAAGGAAGGATGGTTGAGGAACCATCACGGGTGGGTGTAGATACCATACTGGGATGGAGAGCACCATGTTGGGAAGGGTAAGTGTTGCGGCTACCTGAAAATCTTGTACTTCCAGTGGGGGCTAGAAGAAGGGAATTTGAGTGATCGCTTGGGCGATTGTCTCCCAAACTGGGATTTTCCCTTAGGGGAGGGGGAAATAGGGGATAAGTTGTGTGGTAGGGTTCTCAGATAATCCCTAAGGTAAAATTTCTTCAACTGGTGGGACGTCGAGGTGTGGAGAGGCCTCAATGGGAGGAATGGTGTCTCTGGTGTCAGTTCCATTAGAAGATATGACACACACTTGTGATGAAGGGTGTATGAGAGGTGGTGCTCCATGGTATGCCCCCAGTAAGGATGGGTCCTTGAAAAATCTGGGGCCCATGTCAATGAGTGAATAAGCACCAGAACTAGTGCGGACAAGAGGTAGGATGTTATCGATGTTGGCAGAGTGGTTAGGCTCATAATGTGAAATTTGGTCAATGGTGATGATTTTCCCGTTGTGGGGGAACATCGTCGTTCGAAACACAAAAGAAGACACTTCCTTCATAGCGTACATGTAGCTACGTCCAAACAAGATATTGTAATTGAGTGGGGAATTGATAACCTCAATGTCGATGAGGATGGTTTTTCCCCCGAGTTCGACGAGGACATTTTGAAAGAGCCCTTCAGCGAAGAATGGTTGATCATCGTAGGCTCTCAAAGTGATAGCGGATGGTACTATCTAAGAGGAGCCAAGTTTTTTCCATACAGTTTTGGACACCATGCATGTGGATGCACCTTCATCAATGATACACCGATGAACTGTGATGTTCTAAATCTTGACTGGTATCTGGAAAGATACCAGAGCGGGGAGATGAGGTTCTATGCTATCTAGATCAAATGTGATGAATCTAGTATCAGTTGGGTCGACTTTCCCCAAGGCAAAAATTAAGGATTTTCGTTGAGATGGACAGGTTTGGAGGACCTCCAATACAGACATGGCTGCAGGAGACTACACCAAGTCATCGACCAGAATGTAATTGTGTGTTGTCCTAGCCTGAGGGTTGTTGACATTATGTTGTAATGGAATGTGAGGGATACAAATGAGGGTTTCAGTGTTAGGGTGTGAAATCATCAAGGGTTGTTTGGATGTAGCTGGAGTTGCTTCCGAAGTGGTAGGAGTAGATTCAGAGGGCGTGATGTATTTACGACCACACGTTTGCAAAAGAATTTCTTCTTCACTAGTGAGGAGGATATTGCGATCCGCCGGATTTCCAGGGTTTTGATATTGTCCCATTTGTGGTGGGGAAGGATATACCTCTTATTGAGTATTCATCACACCTTGGTGTGGAATTGGGTTTTGCAACACGGCTGGGGGTGGTTTTTGCAAATATTGTTGTGGGGCTTGCTGAGGGGCAGGCGGTGCTGGAGGACGTGGCACATTCATGGATTCTTTCATCTATTTGAAATCGACAATTTAGGGGAAATGGTGAGTATAATGACCATGCTCACCGCAAAGAGCGCAAGGGAAGTTCATCCATAGGTTGTTGTTGTTGTTCCTCCCTTGGAGTTTGTTGTTATTGTCCCCTTGGGGTTACCATGATTTTGGTTTCCCCCGGTTTGTTGGGGGTTATTTCCCCCTGGTCCTAGGTTATTATTGTTTCGGTTTTTTCCTTTCTTCTTGGCATTATTTGACTGATGGGTCAGATTTTTCATATTCAACTGTTCAAAAGTATGAAGTTGTTGAATGGGAGAGGGTTGAACAAAGTAAACGTTGGTGTGTGGTTGTCCATGTGGAGGAGAAACTGGCTGTGGAGAACCAGGAAATGGAAAATACAGATTGTTTTGTACAAACGGTCAGTAGGGAGCATAGGAAGGTGAAGCACTTTCACTAGTGCCCAGGTTATATGTTGAGGTAGAAGGGGAACCTGAACTTGGTTGATAAGTCAAGCGCATGATGGGTGTCGGCGAGGGTCCACTCATGAGTGGAGGGGGACTAACAGGATATGGTTTTTGGTAAGGGGGAGGAGGGTAATAAGACATCCCTCCATATATTGGCGGATATTGGGGTGTCTCATACATAGGTGGTGGTTGGATGTACGGGTTGTGGTGAGTTGTGGTACCAATCAACCCATCTGCAACATGAGACATGCCAAGTTTGTCCGGGCCAAATGGTACGGGTCTCAGTTCATCAAGAAATACTGTGTATAGGTAACCCGACTGAGCATAATTGAGGTCAAACTTTTGAGACTTGTTGATGGCTTCCTCTTCATATTGGGGGAAGGTGGATGCCACATATTTGGAAAGTATAGAGACGAGTGATTTTAGAAACCAATCGAGACATTGTTCTTTGGTGGTTTTCGCTTTACATAAACTATGTCGCCAACACCATTCATGAATGTGGTCGGAAATATGCATAGATAAGGTTTGTTTGCACTCGGAGAGCAGTTCTAAACCAATGTCATGACAAACTAGTAGTTGGAAAAAGGCCAAAAAGGCTTTGGCCAAGGATTCAAAAGTCACATGGGACCCTGATTTTTCGTCCACATACCATTTGGTTGATGGACCAGTGAGTGTTCGTTGAAATAACCTTAAGTGGATGGAGTCATCCATGATGTTGTTTGAAGAGAACCATAAGTGGAAGGTCATGACATGGTTGGCGGGATCTTCCCCTGATTTTCCTTCAAATTTTGGAATATCTTAAGGTAGTTTGGTAGGCATATTGGGCCATGTGCGGTCATGCACTATAGGATCATTCGTGAGTTTACTCAAGTCAGGAATGTTGAGAGATGCCAAATATGGCATGGGAGGTGGTGGTGGAGGATTAGTTCCAGTCATGGTGTGAGCAGGTAGTGGACCTGACCCTTGAGGGGGATTTAGTGGGGTCGTACATCTCCCTTGAAAAGAAGTTTATCCCCCGCCTCCTTGTGAAGGAGAGCTAGTGGATGGATGGCTTTGGGAATTGGACCCAAGTAAAGTGGAACCAAGCAAACCTGATCTCAAAATAGTGGCACTCACAAGGGTGTGTGATGGTTGATCTGGTGAGTTGGTAAGAATAGGAACTCCTCCTAGAATAGGAGGGAGATTTTGCAAGCGTCTGGAATGATGGGGATTTTGTGGGTATCCTATGATGTCTGACTAGCAAAGTGAATGTGTGCAAATGGTGATGAGAGCAATAAATGAACAAGAGATTTGTATAATTTGGACCTTCACAATATAACTCACAATTACATGTAATCAAATGAGCATCATACATAAATCAACTATAAATAAACATACATGTGGGTAGGTGAATTTTTTCTGCATGGGAGAACAAATAAAATAAATGCTTGTGTCCTAAAAGATGTATTGTCCTTCCTCTAAAATAACACTAGACCTTCCAAGAGCACTCAACAGTGGAGTTTGAAGCCACCGGAAGAGGAACTAGTGAAGGATGAAATAATTAGTTATAATGAGCGGTAGAGGGTGTGTATCCCGAAAGAGCTGGCGATATTTCCCAATAGCCACACAAAATCTGATCAAGGTGCAATTGCAGCCCACAATTGCCACCTGGGTAGATGTCCTAAACTTAGCCACTAGGTACCTCAGTCAAAGT
>JASDQU010305421.1:29758-40550 GCA_032191745.1 Picea mariana
CCTATTACATTCAATGACATGGGTATTAAATTTAAAAGGGATAATAAATTTAATTGGTAAATTAAAGGATTACGTATACAGAGGGGATAAGGAGCATTAATAAATAAGGATAAGGAGCATTAATAATAGGTTAAAGAATTAATAATTGGATAAGATAATAAATGTGTAGGTAAGGAAATAAATGAGGAGAAAGGGCGGTGATGGGGGGATATGAGCGGGGGAGGCTTACGGAAAGGGGAGATTATCATTCGACTTGGATTTTGGGGGAGGGCTTTCTTGGATTTGGGAATTTGCTGGAGAGAGTTTGAGTTGGGGAGTCGGTCAAAGGATTAGTATAGGGGGCACTAGTTTGCTGGAGGTTTTGGGCATGGGGGCCGGCATATCCATATGGTATCCTGGAGCTAGGAAGTTGTCCTAGTTGGCAGGGTGGAAACACGGTTTTGGGCAGTGTTTGACACAGTTTCAGCAACGAACAACTAGATCGACGAGGGAATTAGCATCAGGGAGACGTAATTTATTTATTCTGTTAAGTAATTCTTATGCTGTGGATAAAATTTTAATTTTTGTTGAATATCATATGCTCATATGTTGGTGATTGAATTATTTTTTTATGAGAAAGAATTATATGCTAAATTAGAATTAAATTTTTTATTTTTACGGCTACTACACAAAAGATCCATATCCAAGTCCACATTTGGATGAACGGATTTTATTTTCTTAATAATATTAAAGACTATCTTATTTTTGAGAAAATTCCAGAGAACTACTTCGGGGTTAATTTCAATTGTATCTTTGAAATATGATCGTTTGAGTATAATATATTTGAAATCAACCTATAGAATCCTATTTTGATTTTAATGAAAAGACTCAATTAAAGTTCTCTGGTATGTGGGCCCTTCATTTCTCTTCCTATGATGTGATAAAAAATATTTGAAACTATGATGGATGTGAGATTCATGTTATATTTCTTATAATTATTTTCTTTGTATTATATTTCTGCAAGTTTATTTATTTTATGAGTGAAGGTTCCTAGTCCATCTCATAGGAATTCTTGATGTATGTGTATTCTATTTAATATTTTATTTTATTTGAATGATAAATATTTGGAGTTTTCTCTTTATAACTCTCCCATTTTATTATTGTCGTCCCAATATTTTCAAAGAAAAATATTTAAAGAAATTAAAGAGGAGTACCACATCTTTAAAAATCAAGGGGTTTTCTTAATCCTCATGAGGTTTTCATTTCAATAGTAACCAATTCAAACGTCAAAAAGTTGTTACAAGATGAACTGGGGCCTAGAAATCCATGTACAATGTTAGAATTCCCATAATAATAAAATTCCATGGTCAAAATCACATGTTTTCATCAACATATTACTTTAACTTACCTATTAGAGAGGAAATATTACTACACAAAAAAGGATCATTGTTATTACAACAATATGCTTTAGTTCCAATTTCATAAATTTTAGAACATCAATAGTAATGCATCAATCATTTAAATGCTATATAAATATTGAAGAGATATATAAATGATGTTTTTCATAAAAAAATTGTGTTCATTATTTGTTGTATCATATGTAATGGCCAACTTGTCTATATTTGAAATAGAAATGAGTAGATGATATCAATGTACATTTGATGGTACTCAAACAACAAAAATCTACATTACCACTTATCCTTAAGCACATAAATTACACATATCCCTCACATTGAACTATAAAACACATTTATTGGGACAATTAAAGAAAGTTCAATCTTTCATTACTTGCTAGAAATATTCACCATATATGTATGTATGTTCATACATACATACACACATACTTATATTTCCAAGAAAACATTTGTGGGGAACTGAAGTAATTTTTCTCCACATTCGTGGATGGAATCCCTAGTAAAATCATCATTGTAAACTAGTGGGCCTCGCCAAGATGGCTTCAAAGTGAGCATGTGTTGACACTAAACTAGCCAAATACTTGACAACATTAGTTATAAGATATTAAACTAACTTCTAAATTAGAAAATAAAACACATATATAAATAAATAAAGGAAATCAAAATTATAAATAACCTATGTATTACAGTTTTCCAATTACACTTTTTTCCATTATGATGAATTGAAAATTCTATATATACAACACGATTATATTGAAACTTGTATTGTGTTATACATTACCTATTGATTACATTTAAAAATATATATTATTAATTCATAATAAAAAATTAATATTACAATGATCTTAATATTAATTCATGGCTTCGTAGAGTATCTTGGAGCTCTAATGATTTTCCCTACCATTATACCATGTTACAATAAATCAAATAAATCTCAGGTACAAGAAAATAAATTGAATAAAAGTATATACTACTCCACAAATTAGAACAAGAGGGGCTAGAAAGGAGGAAAGTCCTTGCCTTTTATTTCCCAAATTGTTTTCAATTGATGTGCCAAGAAGGAGACTACCAAGCAAGGAAAAAATGTGCCTGTTAGCATTGAAAGTGGTTCATCTCTTCATGTTAACAAAGGAACCTCATATGGTCATTTTTTGTAATCTTAATGAATATATATAATATTGTATTTCAAATAAATCAATTCATTTAATGAAAATAACAAAATTTATGTGTCTATATAATTTTGTTTCAAAACTTTTACGTGAGACAATAACTCAAAAGTGACACTCATTCAAAATCATGGCTATATGTACCCTATGAATCCACCTAAGACTTTGGTGAAATTGCTCATTATTTGACCTTATTTATCTTGACATGTAATTGAAGTAGTGATTTTGGGAGGGGGTAAACTTCGAGAGTTGATGATTGTGGAAAGCCTAACCCCAAGGGAAACAAGAGAGTCAAACCTGTGACCTCCTTCAATGGGGATAGCTTCATGTCTGACTTAGAACCACTAGAGCTAACCCTTGGGGTTAATGACCATTTATTTTATTATTATCTAATTTCTCCATTATCCTTCATGCAATTATCTTTCACATTTCCATATTATCCACTTTTTTTTATGAGAGCTTAGAGAGACATGTGATTATCAAATTTATTCATTCTCCATGTTTAGATGATTAGTTAGGATGGATATTTTGGTTTCTTAATTAATTTTGGAGGTAAAAATGTATTTCTAACATTCTACATGAAATCTAGTAGCACATGTCATAGGAGATTTGGTAGTGCCTCAACGTTCAGGATAATTCTTCCTCTTATGGAAAAAATTGGGCATCTAGATTTTGTTAAGAACAATGTTGTTATACTTCTTTGCTAATCAAATAAATCCAACAACCATCAACCAAGTGTAGGGATCATGATAAAAGGTTCAGTCAACTGGGGTAGCATCATATATTCTATTTAGCAATTGGAAGATCAATTTGTGGTAGGATAATTTTGTAACATGGTGGTGCACCTCCAACTAGAATATGGTTATGTAGTTAGTTCGAAAGGTTTATGATTTGATTTCTGTGCTTCAAAGGTATCTTTAAAAAAAACCATGAGACGTTCCATCTCACAATACACCTCAATGCTCAACATGTGCATTCAAGCAACATTGTCCCTCCTTAATCCAAACCAATTCCATCTCATAGGAATTAACTTCATGAATTTCATTGAAAATAGATATATGTTATATCCCCTATTTTCACAATTGGTGAATGGTTGTTAAAAGGATATGTGTTGGGCACCAAATTGGGCTATCTTTCTATTGCATTTTCATTACCCTTTTTGACCTTTTTGCACTTATTTACCTATGTTTACTATGCTAAATCTGTAAGGTAAATACCCCTACCTTGTCTATTGGAATATTTTATTGATGAAATAAATTCACAGAGTTTTTCCTATTCATAGCACTAAAACGAATGTTTGACCGCAACTTCTGGAGAACAAGAACCAAGGCTTCATCCCGCAGCAGATTCACTATTCACAACAACAACCAAGCCATAAGGAGGCTGCACAACTGGAGTCGCAGATCCCTTAACCATCTTGGGTATCTCACTAATTTTGTTTATCTGGTACTGGTGCCATTCCAACTAATGTATATCTTTGGGGATACGGTCACCATGTTTTGAGGAAAGAGGTTGTTCTCTGTCTCCATGTATAAAAGACAGTTTATTCCTGTAATTGGGGATGCCCCCATTGAGATTGTAATAACCCTTTTTAGATTTATAAAATATTGTCTATTTTGTTGTCTTCATCTTTGTTTTGATTAACGTAGCCTTGATCAGAGAGCTGGGCCCACTCTTCTAATCATGTGCTATGTCTTTCTGTGTGTGTTATTTATCAGTTTATGCTTACTGTTACAGTGTTGTGATTCTTATGATTGCTTTTCGGAAGTTGTGATTAATCCAATTTTACATCAATGTTTTGAGTCTTGATCATGAACCCTTGGCCAGAACGGATTGTGCTCTTTCCCCTGCATATACCTTGCGCATTGCCTTGAAAGGATACACATATGGATTGATAAATTAATGTAGGAAAAAGGGTGAATAAATCGTTCATTGCTAGACATCAACATTTTTGTGCCATTGCTGGGGAGGCTAACAAGGTGAAAGACAACGATTCAGACCAACCAGAGGGTCAATCTCTTGTCCTAAGGAGAGAATGAGTTTTCTCACTCTGCTTTAGGTCCTGAGCGTAGGTGTTCTTTCCACTTGTTTTTATTTTTTCTTTTCTGTTTTTTCCAAGATTTTACCCTAGGGAGGGAGGAGTCTTTTGATGCCCTGCTCCAGATCCTAAGTTAGATTTATTTCTTTCAAACCCTTGTGTTTTGTTTTGGGGAAGCCCTAGATTTTACCCCATGGAGGGAGGAGTCTTTTGACACCCTTATTTATATTTGAAAAGTATTAGGTATTTTCATGGTGTGTTTGTTCTTGTCTAGGGGAGAGAAGAGTCCTTTGACTCCCTACTCCAGGCCATGAACCTTAGACTCTTTTTTTTTTAGCTGCCTTTATTTTTTGTAAGATCTTTTGTCTTGGGGAAGGAATGGTCCTTTGACACCTTAATTCAAGACTAAAGCATTGTAGGTTCATGCCAAGACCCTCCATCATACCAGCACTTGTATGAACAAAGAACTGAATAACGAGGGCAGAGGGAAATCCCCAAAGAAGGGAGGACCAGATTTGGGAAGAAAGACCTACATCCAGTAGATTATAGAAAAGGATGAATCAGAAACATCATCTCGCACAGCTATGAGACCAAGGGCATGAAGAGGGAAGTCTGAGGGACAATCAACAGATCAACCAGTGCTGTCTACAACATTCTTGGGTGATACGACACAACAGGTCCCTCCAGCAGTTGAAGAAACATCTAGTAGCATACCTTACCAAGGAAATCTTATACTGGTAATAGAGGGGGAAGAGGTCGCAAATAGAACCTCGACAGAGTCAGACCACTCCAGCAAGAGAGAGGAGGTTTTAGTTGAGGGATCAAGTCATCAGAACACGGAAGAAGGAATCGAAGGAGTATTTTCACCACCAAGAGACCAGGGAAGTGCTGCTAAAGCAACTTGGATCCAAGAGGTAAGGAAGCCTCAGCCATCTCCTACAGAGCCTGGTGAAATACCCAGTGGTTATTGGAAGATATTTATGGCTCCCACAACCTCCACTATCGAGTTTCCAATCGGAGACCTGGGAGTTGGTGTGCCCACAAAACCTATTCCATTAGCAGCCTTACCAAACTTTCATGGGCTTGTTTCAGAAGATCTCGACACATTTCTATTCGAATATGACATAGTGTGCCGAGGGTATGACTATACGATGGAGGCCCAAAAGTTAAAATTTTTTCCTTCTACATTAAAAGGAACAACTCTGCGATGGTTCGTGGGCCTTGGAGGAAGATCTATTTCCACATGGGATGATATGCGGACAACTTTTCTGGAAAATTACCAGGACTACTATAAATCTGGGAACATTAAGGAGGAACTTTTCAAGTTCACACAAAAAGAATATGAGAGTTTGGAAGATTGCATGGAATGATTCAAGTACACCTTACAGAGGTCGGGTCACTCTGAATGGGATAAGGAAATTCTAAAAATTATCCTCCTTTGATCTTTCCATGAGGAATCAATGGACCTATTGAACATTGTGGGAAAGGGATACATCTCTAAGGAAATCTTTGAAGGTATCTACAAATTATGCATTCAGTGCTCAAGAGGACTTGCAAGAAACAGACAAGGAATTTGCTCAGTAAAAGGGTCTGGCAGAATGTGTCATGAAAGCAGAAATCGAAAACCTGCTAGACAATCTGAGAACATATATCCTCAGCACCCTATCGGCACAGATGGATACGCTGCAAGTAAAACATAAGCAACTATAATTGGACAAGACTATGGCTATATTATGCCCGACGTCTAGAAAGAAACATCCAGAGAGGGAATGTCCACTAAACTCCATAGAGGAATGTGCAATCTACGAGCTGAATCATGCAACAAGCTCATGCCCCTCCCTGCTAGGCCTTAAAGTAGTATTTCAAGGAATGGGGAAAGACATGGAGCAACTGTACCTCATGGGGTCTAGAAATCCATGGCAACCTCAACCACCGATGGGAAATCAAGGTATGTACTCAGACCCATATCAGTATTTCAATAATTCTAATATGAATCCTCAGTCCATGCCCTATCCTTCCATGTGGCCACAATACCAGTTTCCACCTTGGCAGTAGTGGAACCCTCAAGCCAGTTCGAGCTCCCCATGGGCTCCAACTTGGCGAGGATCCCCTCCTAGGAAGTTTCCTCAACCGATTCCACAACAACAACTCCAACTGCCCTCTAATGTTCCTCCGGGTAATCAACCTGCCCGTCCTCAACTCCCAATCCAACCTGATCCAAATCCCAATAGCAAGGGAGATCATCAAACTGACATTCTTAACCTACCTTCATATAGCATTTCCACTACAAAGTTGTATGAAATGAATCTATGATCAGGGCAGACAACTGATGTTCAACCTCCTCCAGTTACCATTGAACAACTCGATAGTGAAGGTAAGGAATCATAACCAATTAGTAATGATCTAAAACAAACTAATAGAAACCAGGCACCTCATGTAAAACAACATCAATCTGAACCACCTCACCCAGAGAGACTAACCTTGAGTAAATCAAGCCCTCAAGCTGAATTTGATTTATTAGGAGAATTGCAGAACTTATTTGTTAAAATTCCCTTGTTACAAGCTATGAAGGATGTGCCAATATATGCAAAGACTCTTAGGGAATACTGTTCAAAGAAACCTGCAAAGAAATCCAAAGACCCCCTTACCATTCATGTTATGGGAAAATTATTAGATTTCATGACGAGAAAGCCAATGCCTGAAAAGTATGGATATCTGGGGAACCCAATTCTGACAGTACAAATTAATGGGGTACAGATTCTGAGTGTGTTGGTAGACCTGGGTGCTACCATCGACGTTATCACCATTGAAACCATGCATGCATTAGGTCTTTGTAACATGAAACATACACATACAGTATTGGAATTGGCAGACCGTTCCACAGTCAAACCTGTAGGAAAGTTGGAAGATGCAACAATTTCAGTGGATTCATGGCACTATCCCATATATTTCCTGGTCTTACAGATGCAATCTTCGGTGGGCAGCCACCCTTTGATTTTGGGTAGACCATGGCCGGCTACTGCAGATGCTTACATTGGGTGTTGATCAGGGCACATGGTTATTTCCAATGGGTACAACATTAAAAAATTAGTGTTATACCCACCTAAAGAACCAAACCCATCCATAAAACCAATAGGAAGCAAGAAACTTTTATATAGGAAAGAGCCCGAAATAGAAAATGAGGAATTGAGGCCAGTCCTCACTATTAAATAAGCCCTTAAGTTGAAAATAGAATCGGAAGATGATGTAATCACCTCTTTTATGGATGATCCTTTCTCTGTTCCTGAAACAAATCAACAATTCCTAGAATCTATCCTAAGTTGTGAAACTCAGGAAACAATTGAAACAACAGAAGGATCAGAGGAGCTACTTGTTGATGAAACCAGTGAAAGTGTCCCAGTGGAACTAGAACCAGGAAAAACCCTGAATATTAATCCAACCTTGTCATAATCCAAGAAGAAGCAACTCGTGGATGTCCTTCAGAAACAAAAAGAAGCCTTCACCTGGGATTATACAGATATGAAGGGGATTCCTGCTAATTCATGTACCCATCATATATACATTAAGGAGGATTGTCATCCTATGAGACAACCTCAGAGAAGGATGAACCCTGCATTGAAAAATGTTGTNACCCCATCTCAGATAACCAATGGGTCTCCCCATTAGTAATGGTCCCTAAGAAAAATGGAATATGGTAGATATGCATGGATTATCAAGAATTAAATAAGGCAACAGAGAAAGATCATTTTCCTTTTCCATTTATTGATCAAGTTTTGGACACACTGGCTGGTAAAAAGTTCTTTTCTTTTCTAGATGGGTTTAGTGGATATAACTAGATCCAGATAGCTCCTGAAGATCAGGACAAAACCACTTTCACATGCCCCTGGGGAACATTCGCATACTGGGTCCTTCCTTTTGGCCTGTGTAATGCTCCTGCAACATCCCAGAGGGAAATTTTGGGAATATTCTCTGATTTGATAGATGATAGTGTTGAAATATACATGGATGACTTTACTCCATATGGGGATTCATTTCTTGAAGGGCTGAAAAATTTAGAAAAAGTTCTTGAAAGGTGTATACAAGCACGTGTCTTGCTGAGTACGGAAAATGCCATATGATGATGGAAGAGAGAATTGTTTTGGGACATTTTCTCTCAACTGAAGGAATCTATATGGACCCAGCAAAGAAAAAGGTAATTCAACATTTCTCGACACCCAAAATGCCCATGCAGGTACACATCTTTATTGGTTGTGCTGGTTATTACAGGCGTTTTATAGAAGATTTTTCTAAAGTAACACATCCACTTTTTCAATTGCTAACAAAAGACTCAGATTTTGTGTGGACAGAGGACTATGATGCAACCTTTATGACAATTAAGGAATTGGTCTATAGCGCTCTGATCCTTAGAGGGACGTACTAGGCATTACCTTTTCATATTCACATGGATGATTCCCAAACAACGATTGGTGCAGTATTAGGATAGCAATAGGAAAAAATACCATACGCAATTTACTATGTTAGTAAGAATTTGGCTCCTGCTGAATTAAACTACACAGTGACTGAGAAAGAGTTCCTTGCTGTCATTTATGCCATCAATAAATTCTGGCACTACATTACTGGGTATCCTACCTTTGTGCATACTGATTATGCAACTATCAGGTATTTAATGAATAAACTTGTTACCCCTGGTCGTATCACAAGATGGCTCTTGCTACTACAGGAATTTGATATTACTATAGTAGATAAACCAGAGAAGGACAATGTGGTTGTAGATTTCTTATCTAGGATAGGACATGAGGGTAAGAATACACCAATTGAAGATAATTTTCCAGATGAACATATTTTTTTAGTATCTGCTAATAATCCATGGTATGAAGATATTGCTAATTATCTTGCTTCAGGAAAGGTGCCTCATCATCTGTCATATAAGGAGAAAAGGAAGATTATTCACCAGAGTAACTGATATTTGTGGAAGGCAGGATATCTCTTTCATGCAGGGGCTGACCAACAGATTCAGTGTTGTGTGGCAGAAGATAATATCTATGAGATACTAAAGGTTGCACATGATGGACCCTGTGGAGGACATTTTGCAGATAAAAGAACAGGTCACAAAGTGCTGGAAATGGGATATTACTGGCCCTCCATATTTCGTGATGCCCGGGATTATGTCCGAAGGTGTGATAGCTACCAACGTATGGGACAACCTGGGAAAGTAGATGAAATGCCTCTATAGCCCCAGATAGTTCTTGAACCATTTGAGAAATGGGCCATTGATTTTTTTGGACCCTTCAACCCACCTTCTCATCATAAAGCTTACATATTGGTCTTCACTGATTATGTAACTAAATGGGTGGAAGCCAGAGCAGTCACAAGAGCAACAGAACAAGTAGTGGAAGACTTTGTTTTTGAAAAAATCTTTCCTTGATACAGTACTCCAAGGGAAATTGTGTCAGATGGAGGATCACAGTTCACATCTCACATGATAAGAAAGATGATGTAGAAATATGGAGTCAAACATAGAGTGACAACCCCCTATCACCCCTAGGTGAACAGGCAAGTAGAAAGCATAAACAAGGTATTGGAAAATATCTTGACAAAGACAGTAGCAAGTCATCGACGAGACTGGGCACAAAAACTTCCAGAAGCTTTATGGGCATACATAACAACATGGTGAAACACAACTGGGTTTTCTCCATTTGAATTAGTCTATGGGAAATTCCCCTTGTTTCCAGTGGAATTTGAGATCAGTACACTCAGAATAGCTCTAGAAGTAGGCCTAGACCCATCAGAAGCATAGAAACACCGACTGGAAAAACTAAATGAGTTGGACGAGATTCGGTTAGTAGTTGTCCAAAAAACCACTGCTGTTCAACAACATAGAATGAAATGGCATGATAAATTTATCAAAAGCAAGGCGTTTCATGTGGGAGATTGGACATTACTTTACGATTCTCGATTTAAGGATTTCAAAGGCAATCTTTGCACTCGCTGGATGGGGCCATATCAAGTGGACGCAATGTTTGACAATGGAACGGTTAGATTAATTACAATAGATGAGAATCATACCTCATCCTTAGTAAACAAACACCATCTAAAACTATACCACCGTCCAGCCTCTAGAAATGCCTTTGTCAAGCACCTTTCTGAATCATCTGATTTAATGGTTGTTGGAATGAAGGACACTCTCACTCTAC